>OMLB01056112.1:0-12236 GCA_900302555.1 Myripristis jacobus
CTGTTAAACTGCAGTCTCCATCCTCCCGGGTGGAAAATTCTGTAAAATTCAGATGCTAAGTCAAGTCAAGGCACTCTTGTTCATATAGCACATTTAAAAAAAACAAAAACCAAAAAAAAACAGTGGCTGACCCAAAGTGCTGAGAGGTTTATAATATTAATATACAAAATTAAAGGAGTAATACATAAAAACCAAGGCTAAAATGGAAAATACATTGAAAAGGGAAAAAAGGTCAAATCAAGTATTAAAATAAGAAATCAACAAGTTCAGAGGAAATCAATAAAACCAGAAAAAATTTGAATAAAACCATCAACAGATTAGAACTCAATAAAAGGACGTTACAGATAAATTAAGAATGGACTTGACAAAAAAACCTCAACCACAGACTGAACTAAGAACAAGAGAAAAAAAAAAGAAGAAAAAAAAAGTGGGTCTTAAAAATGAACACAGGGAAGGGTTAAATACTGAACTGAGTTAGGAGACTCTGCTCTGTCATTAGAAAAGTTCTGTCCTACACAGATTTAAGATTTCAGACTTTCCATCATATCCACCCTGACTGCATCTAAGGATCCTCTTTATATGATTTTCTATCTTTTTTATATGGACTTGTTCACATTACAACAGGGTTCTCCAGCCCAGTTCTCAAGGACCACCTGTCCTGCAGGTTTTTGTTTCAGCTCTGCTCTTTCACACCTGATCCATTTAAGGGCTTCATGCTGATTGGCTGAAGCAGATCCACCTGAACAGGGCGTGCAGGAAGATGCGTGGGCCTCAGTTGGGTCAGGTGTGCAAGAGCAGAGCTGAAACCAAAACCTGCAGGACAGACGGTCCCTGAGGACTGGGTTGGGGAACACTGCCCTACAACACAACATCTGTAGCTTCAGCCGGTGCTAACAAAAGCCTGTTTTCCTTAATGTCGATCTGTTTGAGGCAGTTTATGTAGTAGACAAGCCCACCGCTGCATGTTTCTTCTGGTCACGTATTCATTCGTGTAATCCCAGCTGCTCTTAATGACCTCTTCATTTGGCCAGCCTGCCTCTTAAATCACGCTCCCTGGGGGGCCTTGGAGGTTGCAACAGATCCGGTTTCCTCCCTGTTGTTCTTTAGCCCAGATACCGGCCGGCTCCTGGCTTCAACGGCAGCCAAAGTAAATAAAACTGACCTGACTGGAGGCTGAAAGTCTCTGCTTGTTCTTGTGGTAAACAGCAGAGGCAGAGGGTTTCTATCCGAGCAACACACTTACACATCCAAGAGGTGTTGCAACATGCCACAAAACAAATTTCAAAACCTCAAAACCTTCACGTAAAGTTCATTATTCACCATCTCAGAAAGTCTAACCCTTTAAAGTTTCATCATTTCTTTTATTTATTTTTTTTCTCCCATCAAGTCATTTTATCACATCACATTGAGATCTCACTTTGCAACTACACTCAACAATATTATGGCTGTCTCGAGATTTAATATTAACTTTATTGTCATGTAGTTTACACAGAGACCACACAGGTGCAGTGCACAATGAAATTCTCACTTGGCCTTCCCATCTCCACTGACCGCCACACAAGATAACAAGTCCACGAGTCCAAGTGGTGGTGAAATCTCCTCCTCGGCTGCACCGTGCTCCCCTGGGCCGCCAATCCACAACACTGGATTTGCACCCATCCATTCATCTCCACAGCAAAACAGCTCGCAAAATAACTTCACCAACAAAGAGGATTATGAAAATATAAAACAAGTCCAGGTACTTTTTCCCCTGTGTAAAGACAATTATTTGCGAGTGTTGGGTCATTTCTTCCAGGTGTAAGGTTACTATGTGGAAGTTTCCTGCAGACGCTACTTGCCGGATATACTTTCCAGTTCAATCAAGAAGATAACAAGCAAAGAGACTTTTAATTTCCTCAGAAAATGTATGCTGGGACTTGATGTTGGTTTCTGTGCTGAAAGCGTTATTTTGGGAGCTGTTTTGCTATGGAAGCGAATGGAGAGATACAAATCCTGTGTTGTGGATCAGCAGCTCAGGGGAGCACGGAGCAGCTAATGAGGAGATTTCACCACCATGTGGAACTAGACAACCCCACACAACAGAATAGGACAGGTTTGCATTCAAACAGTATAACAACAGCAATAACTAAATGAAGTACAAAATCTATAAAATATAGAATATAAGAATGTGCAAAAATGACAACTACAGTACAAGTAACGGCAATGTTGTAGCACCCATAAAAGGATGTATTGTCCAACAAAGATGTATTGATCACAGTTGAAACTAACAAAAATAACAGAGGCCGGACAGGGGAGCATCATGAAAAGATGTCTGCCTGGGCAGGTGGGGCAGGAATAAATTTAATTTTGCTGTCTTGCATTTTTTTTCTAGAATGGATTAATCTCACAGTGATGATGTTGGAGATTGGCTTGGTTGTGAAAGATTAAAAAAAAAGATGTTCCTTACAAGACTTAAACTTCAGTTTTCTCTTTTCAGTTCTCTCCTACATCGAGCCTGACATCGAGTTCTGTCCGGATGAAGAACTTGGTCCTCCAGGAGAGGATGACCTGAGCCAGAACGACGACTTGCCGGAGCCTTCTTGGACTTCAGCAGATAACTGGAAACCTCCGTTGGAGGATGATGAAGATGATGAAAAGTGCATTTTCACCAAGTTCATACAGAACAGCGGGCCGTCCCACCACCTGCCCAAGAACAGTGACGCCGTTGACTTTTTCAACCTGCTGTTCCCCTCGGCGCTCATGGAGCTGATCACCAACGAGACCAACGCCCATGCCAAGACCTGCCAGTACCTGGGCACCGGCTCCCCAGACTGGATGCCAGTCACTGTCCACGAGGTCAAAGGTTTCATCGGTCTGGTCATCCTGATGGGGATCCAGACCCTCCCTGACCCGTCGCATTACTGGTCCTGGAGTCACCACGACAACAGCTACACCTTCTACCGAGCAATGAGCTTCAAACGCTTCAAGCAGATCGCCGCCAACATCCGCATGGGCAGTTTCACTACGGACGAGTATCGCGGTACCAGCAACCCCAACGACTCACTGCACATCTTCAGGCCCATGCTGGATATCCTGAGCAGAGCCATGTGGGACGCCTATCGACCCAACGCTTGCCTGACCATCGACCGGGCCCTGCTGCCTGGCCTGGAGGAGGAGGACCGCCACAGCAAGGGTAACCCGAAGACCCAGCCTCAGGTGTGGCTCCAATGCGACTCCAAGTCTGGTTATTGCCACAGGTTCTTAATCCAGATGGGGGCGAAGAATCGCCAGGAGACAGGCTTCAGTGTGGTGCCACAGCTGGTGGAGGGACTCGAGGACAAAAACCACCAAATCTACCTGGCTAGCTCACTCACCTCTGTCCCTCTGATGCAGAAGCTTCTGGATCAGGGCATTTACGCTTCCAGCTCCTTCCCTCCGCCAAGCCCCATCCTGCCACGGGATCTGTGGGAGGAGGGCCAGCTGGAGAAAGCAGGGGACTTCCTACAGAGGCAGTTTGGCCCTCTGTTAGCCACCCGCTGGAAGGACACCAAGGAGATGGGCTGCCTGTCGACCAACGCTTCTCCTGGGCAACCAGACACCGTCTGGAGGAGGTCTCAGACTAAAGTTGGTGAGCTAGACCCCATCCAGCGACCCATGGCGTTCTGCCTCCTGCAGGAGAACATGCGAGGAGTTGACATCTGCAAGCAGCTGCTTGCCTGCAATCCACTGGGAGGAATTCTCCAGGACAGACACTGGCGCAGCCTTTTCTGGTTTCTGGTGAACCTGAGCATCGTCAATGCCTTCATTGTGCTGCGGGAGAGCCGCAAAGACAATCCGCCCGCCTGGGTGCAAGACGGCCTTTTCTCTCAGGTCAACTTTCGCAAGCGGCTGGGCAACCAGCTGGCTAAATGTGCCCAGAAGTACTTTGAGACCATGGAGATCGCCAGCTCACGTGGGATGAGGGGCGAGGTGGTGGATGAGCCTGTCAAACAAAGACATAGGATGGCAAAGATCAGCACCATTTCCAAGAGGTGCAGGAACTGCAACATGAAGAACATTCGACATGAGAGCGTGTATGGCTGTATCATCTGTAAAATCAACCTGTGTAAACAGCCCGCCTGCTTTTGGGAATATCACGGCCTTTCACCTATCAACAAAGGTCAGTTTTTATTTAATATGCTGTATTTCACGATGGTCAAATTCAGTTCCATTTGTTCATTTTCCCATGTCAACCGAATGAAGTTGGCCTATTACTCATTATAAACCAGGAGAGATTTATCTGAAAAAAAAAAACTCCTTCTGAATTCAGTGCTTATTCTTTCCATCAAAAACAATATTTTTAATATCTAATGCTTTTACATTTTTAACAGGGTCAACAAAAATTGGATTTGTCAAGGACAGAATAAGGTAATATCAACATTTCACTGCCATGTGTTTTTTTTCCCCCTCTTGTTATTTATTTAACTTGCTGTGTTTTTGGAACATGCCTGCTCAGCGTGTTTAGGTGTAAGTGCTCTTGACAAAGAGATTGTTCTGCTGCTATCTTGAACAAACATGCAACCAGTGATGGTTTTGGCATCTACCATGTGAAGTTAAATTCTTAACATTCTAAACATCTTCCTTCCAGTTGAAGTACTCTTTTTTCTCTCCCTCTCCTATTGTAAATGTAATTTTTTATTGATGCTACTGGTAGCTTGTTTTTTTTATTTTTTTTAATCTCCTTTTCCCTTTGCTGCAGTGGAACCATCGAGGTGGACGATGCAGACGACCAAATGGATGATGCGATGGCCCCATTGGAGGACATTGACTTTTCTGAAGATGAAAAAGTGGAGGACATTGATGAGATGCTGGATGTTGATGAAAATGAAGATCAACAAGAGTATGACAAAGAAGATAAACACGTAACGTCTCAGTCGGCATCAACAAACGGCCAAGCCCAGGCTGCGACTGTTTCTCCAACAATTAAAGAGCGTGAGGATTTCCTGACTGCCCGCCAGCTGAGGATTGCTCTGTTCGCTCTGTGTGATGGGATACGCCAGGCCTCACGGGACTTCTCAACCGAACCAAAGCTCATCAAGGCCTGGCTGAAGGAGGCCAGGAAGTGGTTGAAAAAGGCCAAACCGGGCCAGGGTGTCCATGCTGAGGGAGGGGAGCGCATGGTGGAGTGGGTCCTAGCCATGCGAGAGCAGCAGCTTCCCATCACCGAGACCAGCCTCTTCCACAAAGCCTCCACGTTCAAGAAGAAAGGAGGGTTCAGCGACTCTTTCCGCATCTCCTACGACTGGGCGGTGAGCTTCATGCTGCGGCACCGCCTGGGCGTGCAGAGCGCCGGCAGGGTGGCCACGCTAGGCCGTGTCCTGCCGCACTCCCTGGAGGACAAGGTGCAGTGCTTCGCCGAATTTACCCATAAACTTGTCCAGGTACACCAACTCCCCGAGGGCGCTATAGCCGCCATGGATGAGCTGTGCCTGTTTGTGGACTTCAGCTTAATGCAGAACAAGTCTAACGCAGCTGAGGCTCTGAAGCTGTGTGGCTCCTCCTCAGCTCTGCTCACTGTGTTCCTGGCGGCGCTGGCTGATGGCACTTTGCTGCCGTCCCTGGTGCTGGTGAAGGGGCAGCCAGCGGACAAGGTTCTACCAGAGCTTGTCCTGCTGGAGGCCGGTGCAGACGGCTTCTCAATGGAGGAGGCGTTGGAGCTCTGGACAAACAGGATTTGGCTGCCACACACGTCTGCTCCGAACCGGCCCAGGAAAGGCATGCTGGTCCTGGACAGACACCGGGACCACCTGTCGGATCCGTTCCTGGCTGCTGTCAGCGGTTCGGGCACCCTGCCAGCGGTGATCCCCGCTGGCTGCACCTTCCGGCTGCAGCCACTGGATGTTTGCGTGAAGCCTGTGCTGCAGCGCGTCATGCTCTCCCGCTGGGCGACGTTCACTGCCGGGGAACAGCAGGAGACTTCACCAGGCACGCTGCAGGCCAACATCACCCAGCTGCTGATCGACTGGCTGGTGGAGGCCCTGATTCAGCTGGCCAAACACCCCCAGTTTCTGAAAAAATCATTCCAGCTGACAGGCCTTCTCCCTGGGCGAGGGAAGGAGGAGGAGACTCGAAGTCCTGTGGAGGCCCAGTCCCACCTCCTCAGCAGCCTGGCAGAGGCCCTGCTGGGGGCTGAAGCTCTGGAGCCCACTGCTCCTGACCAGCAGGAGCTGGAAGATGTGGGCGAAATGGAGGAGGAGCAAGATGAAGGCGAGGAGGTGCAGGGGAGAGAGGAGGCCACAGCCCAGGAACAGGAAGACAAGGAGGAGGAGGAGGGCAAGGAGGCAGAGGAGCAAAGAGGAAAGGACAGAAAGCAGATGGAGGGAGACGGGGAGGAGACAGAAGAGGAAACAGACGAGGAGACAGAGGAGGAGAGCAAGGAGACAGAGGAGGACGGAGAGGAGGAGCGGAAGGGGAGACGTGAGATCAGAATACAAACAGGAGAGGAGGTCGGTGATGAGTGGAAGATGACAGGTGAGAGCAGAATGGAAAGTCTAGAAGCTGCCGAAGAGGAGGAGGACAGGATGGAGACTGACGAGAGCTGAATGGGATGAAGAGAGGGAAGAGAGAGGAGAGAAATTATGGATAAACTAGACTAAGGCGGCGTTCACATGGGACATTTGGCATTTGTCACACTGTCAAAAATGCAACCAGCTTCAACTTTTCAGATAGACAGGGTTGTGATACGTTTTTTCCGTCCATGTCCTCTCTGAATCCATAGATTTTTTGGGGGGGCATTCTCTGCCGCTCATGTCAGTGCTGCCTGCGACCAGATGATTGGGGGTGTAAAGGATGAATGAACAGGTGATGAAGTTGAGGTGAATAAGGGAACTATAGTCTTCCTCTGTCTTCCTCTGCCTGTCATCCTTTGTAAACTAGGTGTCGGGACATTTTCTTTTACTGTTTTGTACAGGTTTGGGTTCAGTTTGTGCTTCCCGAGAAGTCTTTATGAGCTGACTGTTTCAACATCTGACTGAGAGGCCTCACGACTTGCATATACATACACTTGTTGTCTTGGTGCTGATGTACAAAGGACTTGAGATGCTGTTCTACAGAAATAAAATGCCACTATGGTTTGGATTTTTGAGATTTTGTCATTTGCATTAAAGAAACACACTAGCTTTTTGTCATAAAAAGTTTTTTGGTAAACTTGCTGTTGTGCAGGGGCGTGGCCAGGGAGGGGCCGGGCAGGGCAGCGGCCACCTTTTGACTCTGAGTTCCCACCTTCTTAAAGGGATAGTTCAACCATTTTGAAAAAAAGGGATAGTTTACCCATCTTTAAAAAATATTTTGAATATTTTGATATTGCACACAAACACACACACATATGTATGTATGTATGTATGTATGTATGCACATCTATCCATAGATAAGGGGTCAGTGGAAATAATTTTTTCAAACTGGGTGAACGATCGCGTTGTGGTAATTGATAGGTTATGAATCTGTCAGTCAAATCATCTTGTAGGGATGTCTGGTGTGGGTCAGTTTTATTTTTTTAATAATTTGTATACCCTCATGCTGACCCTGAAGTTAACCTTTGTCCTTATTTTAGACATATTTTAATTTTCTTCAAGGTGTAAAAAATGTTCAAAATGGTCACACTAGAGGGCGCTGTAACCTGTTCCAACAACCATTTACCTCTGTGGGGATTGAACCTGTGGCAGGAATTAAAAACAGCTGCGCACTTTAAAATAATGATCTGCTTTAGTCATGTAGAAGGTCAGGAGGAGTGGGTGTGGAGAGTCGAGTGTTGTGGTAACATATTAGCTTCAGGTTGCGTGGGGAAAAAAACGACGAGCTCATGATGAGTGTCTTTGGAAGGATGACTCAGCTGTTTTTCAGTGTTGGGTGTAGTCCAAAAGTAATTGGATTTATGGGAGGAACTTCTAAAGTTTTCAAATGACCCAACAAGTTCATGTACACTCCTACACCCAAAAGCCTTGAAGCATCTTCTGGGTTTTTAATCATCTGAAATTTTTTGATGTTTTGGGAGAAAGATATGACACTTTGCTGATTACTTTTGCTGAGTACAAAAGTTGCCAGTTCACCAGCTTTGATACTGTGTGAGGTACAAAGTTGACAGAGAAAAGACTTTCCCAGATTTCCCAGAACTTTCCCAGATTAAAGTCTTATGATTAAAATCTTACAAGAATTATTTCTTCTTAAGTCTTATGAGAAAAAATCTCAAATTTATAATAAAGTTGAGATTATTAAAAAAAAACATGAAAACTTGGATCTTCAGTCAGAAGGAAATCCTGCTGGTTTGAGTCCAGAACCCCAATCTCCTCCTCAGCATCTGGACTCTGAAGAGACGTTGCTGTGACTTGGGCCGATTCAGAAGAAAACAATCTGCTGATTCTGGGCTCAAATCAGCAGGATCTCCTTGTTCCTGAATCCCATGTCAGAGTAGAATCTGCTGAGGGGATCAGCTGCAGGCCTGAGACACGGCCAGCAGGGGGCAACACATGTGGAGCCATGGACAAAATAAAGAAAAACTAGTTTCCCCAGTTTTTTCTTGTAATTTTACATCTTTAATCTTGGAAATTGGAGTTTTTTCTGATTATTGCCCCACTCCTCCGGCTCCATGATGTTTTCCCCTACAGTGGCACTAACAGGCCGTCGTAAGCCTACATTTGGAAAATCGGACATTGCTGCAAAATGCGTTTATTTTTTCCGACGGCCTGCCAACCCGCTAAATACTAAACAACTAAACGAAATACTGCTTCTCCTCTTTAAGCCGCATTTTCTAACCAACCCGCAGCTGCGTACCACAGATCGTCTTTACGCACGGCTGCAGGGCCCTCTGTAATTAATTCCTCACATGAATCTGTAAAGTGACATCTCAGAAATGTAATCAGAGATCAGTTTGCTGCTCACATCTAAAGCCACATGGCGAGGTGTGTGCTAAAAAGCTAAATAAAATGTTGACTGACTTATTATCAATTAAAAGAATGATTAAACAGTAATCACACATGTAGTCAGTGTTACCTGAATAAATGTGCCTTTGACTGGCACGTGCACATTAATGTGTAAACACAAACATAATAATTATAACACAATCAGCTGCTTATCAGCCTAAACAAACTGTTTAACTAGAAGGTTCCGTCTCTCTCCTCAGCGCTTCGCCCTCAGGTGTGGACGGCGTGCGGAGCGTGCATGAGGCGCGCGTACGCTGCTTTTCTGCGTGGTGTTCCTGCATACGCATTGTTTCTGCACGCGGTCCAGTGTGTGTGTGTGTCCAGGTTCAGCTTCTTGTCTCACACACACACACACACACACACACATATAGGGTATAAGCAGTGCCGTCGTATAGGGAGGAAAGGTGATGAAAATTCTAAGGGCCCATGGCCCACTAGGGCCCGCACACAGTTAAAAAAGTGGCAGTGAATGGGGTAGAGGGGCCCACACCGATATTCTTTCAGGGGGCCCAGAATTCCTAGCAACTGCCCTGGCTGTAAGCACGGACTGGTTGCTGTGAAACGAAATGCGGTTCCTGCGGGGTCAAAGTGCGCTGACAGGAGGTTTTATAACAACAAAGCAGTTGTTGAACAGTGCAGTGCTTTGCAGGCTGCAATGTAATGATGTGAGAGGAGGCTGCAGCCGCTGCTGAGCGGCTGGAGATCAGCTCAAACAGCCTGAGGTTCCTCAGTCACTCCGACAGGATGAGCTGAAATCCACCAAACCTGAGCGAAGCCACGTGATTTCTGTCCGAAGCAGGCTGCTATTAAAATTAAACTACAAGAAAATAACACAAAAATGACAAGAAAAGTAAAACAGACACCTAAATTACCAGACAATCAGCAAGAAATTAAATTTTGAAAAGTGCAAGAAAAATGTGTTCCTGCTTTTTATGCTGGAATATTCAAAATTTCAAGAAAATATGTCTAATTTATATTATTGTATTTATATTTTTTACTTTTATTATGTATGTGTATATGTACTTATACCTGTGTATATATATGTGTGTGTGTGTGTGTAAGGCTATGATAGGCTCCACGGTTTCAAGGAGTTGCCAGCAGTCTCTGTTAATCACTGTGGTAACTCAGCAGAACATTTGATGTTCTGTCACATATTATTGGGGTAAAAATGAGTTTTCTACACAGTTTGAGGCGGTTTTTGATCCAGGTGAAATGTGGTGCTCTGCAGGCCAGAGCTGCTCCTGCAGAGTGCGGAGAGAGGAGCTGCAGGAGGCGGAGCAGCAGCTTCCCCTCCCGGGCCTCCTGCCCTTGTGTTTTCATCAGGTTTACGGCTGTTTTTTAAGGCACGGTCGGGCGCCCTGCTGGCTCTGGATCAGATCTGCCCGGTTATGTAAGCTGCTCCCTCCGCTCCTTTAGCGGGAGTTAAACTTTTCTACACTCCCCATTGGCCGTGGATGTGAGTGACAGCGCTAAGCCCCGCCCACCGCGCCCTGTCCCAGCCTGCCTCGTTACGGGGCGTGCAGACGTGCCCGGACTCTGGGAGCCTGCAGCAGCCGGACCGGGACCAGAACCAGGACCAGGACCTGAAACATGGGTGAGGAGATTCTGTCTGTCCTCCACGTTCCTACAGGCTCTGCTCTGTGTGAGGCTCCAGTGGGGGTGCACCAGTGCCTCAGCAGTGGGAGTCCCGGATGAGCAGATCATGCTGGAAAACACCTGGAAACCAGTGTTAAACTGGAGGAGGTCGTTCGTTTTCCAGCAGCGGTTTGCTTCATTAGTCAGGATATCTGTATAAACATGTGTGTATGTACTTATACTTGCATGTGTGTCTGTGTGCGTGTGTGTGCGGTCAGTAGTCTGGCCACTCACACACACACACGTAATTCTTGCAGCCGTGTGAGAGCAGCACACCTGATCTCACACCAGCAGTTGATTGGCTCCACATTGTTATTATTATGAAGAGAAAGCGGCATTAATCACAAAAAAAACAAAAAAAACAAAAACCGAACAGAACCAAAAACACTTTGAGATGGTGCTGAGAGCTGAGGCACGTTTAAACATCTGCTAATTATTTGTAACCCAATTTCTTTGTGACCAATATAATACAATACAGTGTGATGTGCTCTGTCCTGACAGACTGCTCTGCACAGCTCCATTATATTTTTGTTCCTTAGTGACAATCTACTTATATATGTGTTGTGGTTTTTTGCAAGTTGTCAAATTTTGAGTTCATCATTTTTCGTTTATTATCTTGTCATTTTCACTCATATTCTGAAAGTTTTATCTATGCTGTTAATTTATGTATTTATTTATCAAGACCTATTTGTTTACATAACACACATTATTTGGTAGTTTTTGTTTTTTTTGTAGTTTTTTTCCTATTGGAAGTACTGTGTGCTGATATTTTACTCAAGTACAACAGTAAAAATCTATTAAAGTAAAACAGACAATAGTTTAAATTTTGTGGCACGATTAAAAGTTCCTGAGCTCCTCTGTCTCCTCAGTCAGTTAACTGTCATTCTGTTTTTGTCTATAATTTCGTTTGACTGCTTATTGTCAGTCCACAAGATTATCCAAAAAAGAAAAAAGTAAAATGTGATTGTGGGAAACAAGTAATAAAGCCAGCTGATCTCTCTGCAGAGCGCGATCACTGAAGGGCTGCTGTAAAGAAATATCCCAAGTCAGACACTCATTCACATCCTGTGGATAGATTTAAAAAAAATCCATTTGCATCGTCCGAAACATCATAAAACAACAGAGATGTCAAACTGCTCATGTCCTCAGTGTTTGTTTGTTTTGTTAACAGCCAGTCATAAGTAAATGAAATGACTGTTTTAGCAGTGATAATTCACTTATAGAAATGTGGACCTGCAGTTTTTACTTCAAAATAAAATGCCTGATATCTGGAATTAGAGTCTCTGCTTATAAAAAATGTGACTGCAGATCTCTTTAACCCTCCTATTATGTTTGGGGTCAGTTTGACCCCACTCAGTGTTTAACATCTCTAAATAAATGATGATTTTTTTTTTTTTTGGCTTCATATTTACTGAGTGTTCCTAATGTAATGGGCACTACAGGATAAACATGAAATTCACATGATATGTTTTCAATGTCCTGCTCACACTTTGTAACGCATTGGTTATAAATAACAAAAATCTGTACTTAGAAATAATATAAAGCCATTAAAACACCAAAAATTAATATTTCTTTCCATTTTTAGGTCAATCAGTGAGATTTTATGGTGATTTGCATATTTTTCCATAGTGGTGTAATAGGAATACTGGATGTATAAGTGGGGGTGGG
>OMLB01056113.1:0-17817 GCA_900302555.1 Myripristis jacobus
TGTTTCAGCAATGGGAAGAGTGCAACCACTCTGCAACTGCCCTATTAAAACGTCTGTTAACCCTTTGAATCCTGCGCAGATTTCTGTCAAAAACAACATGGGAAAGGGCAATGTGCAGCTTACCAAGACATTACCCTAAAATTAGCAAGAAAATAATGAAACGAAATGTTAAAAAAAAAAAAACCAAAGAAAATATCATAAATTAAGCAACCAAAAACTTCCTGACAATAAAAAAAAGGAAAAAAAAGAGAATTAGCTTATTTTTTTTCCTGTAACATAATTTTAATAATTGTAAATGTAGTTTTCTGGACATTGGACATCCCTAGTTTCTGGATAATTTTAGAATAATTTTCTCACGCCCAAAAAACAAGAAATCCGGCGTCCACCCATGTTTGAAAGGGTTGCTCACTCCTCCAGATGAGTTTGTTTGTAAAGAGGCAAGTTAAAGGGATGTCACTGAACATGACGTTAGGCGTAGCTCTACAGGGCATCACTGTTAGGATGACAGTGATCCCCTTGGTGATCAATAAAGTATCTCTGATTCTGATTCTGATCGTCTGTTAAATGGGTCAATATTTCATTGCAACACAGCAGCACAGGCAACTTTGATCAAATCTATTGTGCCTGCAACAGAACAACAATAAACACGCACACACACACACACACATATACACACACATATACACACACACACACACCACACCCTGCCCTGTGATTGTTTATCGGAATCATTTCCATACCTACCCGGTAGTCCGCCTACATGCAAAATAACTGCTAGATATAACACGCAATTCATGGAGAGCATAGGGTGAGTGGAAAATGACTGTGTGTGTGTGTGCGTGTGTGTGTGTGTGTGTGTGTGTGTGTCTGTGTGTCTGTGTGTGTGTGTGTGTGTGTGTGCGTGTGCATTATCCATGCACGCATACATTGGGAATTCTGAAGATTATATGAATGCTCATGGAACAGTTTATCAGACCAGGATGTGTCATATAACAGCAGCTGCTAAACATGATACTGAACTTTGGAACTGTGCTCTGTCCCGTTGCAGGACGTGAAGGGTGAAGATGCAGCACACCTCATGCACAGAGGACAGGATCCAGCATGCCCTGGACAGGTGTCTGGACGGGCTCAGGCAGAGTCCCACAGCGGCACAGCACTGGAACGGTAAGGTTCAGCTGTGGTCTGTGATGACGAGCTGTTTATCTCACCTTTGCAGTTTGTTTTCAGCTTTCTCAGCTAGCCACTGTTCAAAATTTCCCCGTAAATGATGTGCCGCAAAGGCTTCCGGCACATCATCTGCCAGTGAAGCAAATTACAAAAAATTATTTCCCTCGTGGACACTTGCAGTGAGGGCTGTTAATTGCATGTCAGAAGTAATCATGATATTGTCACTGCTGGATGAAACCTATGTAAATCTAAAATGCCAGTTTTTCAACATCAAAGAGGGGAACAGCCCTCTTTCCAGCTTGACCACCATATGTTTTTGATGCTATACGGTCAATTTTGAAAAGGTTTCTCCACCAAAACTCCAACCAAAACTTCTCCACTTCAGCTGATATACATGAAAATCACCAAACTGGAGAGACAACATTTCCATCTGACAATTTCTAAAGTCTAGACTCTCAGTGGAGCCTTGTGGGGCTATTTGGTGACCATGGTTATTTGTTGACCTTGGTTGCGAGTGTGATTTATATTGAGTAGTTTCCTTGGACTACAACTAATGCTTTTCATTCAGTCAGTTAATCTAATTAAATCAATTCAAAATCAAATCATTTAATGTACAAACAGTTAAAAAATAAGGATTAATGCTCACAGTGATATCCTCAATTTGCTTCATCAGTCTGATGAGTAGGCTTTTTTTTATTTACAAAGATACAAACAGAGCTTATTGAAAACATATTCAATTATCATTCGTCATCACTGGTGGTTTCCCGTGAGGAACATTCAGCAGATTCGCAGGTCCGCATTGCATGTGTTTAGGTCGTATTTAATTCATGCCGAGAAATGTAGGCTTCATTCGTGACACTAATTAAGCTCTGAGTGGCAAAACTTGTAATGACATTTGACTTAATTGTTCTATGCCATGGACTATACCGGAGTAACACACACTGCATGGTATTCATATGATGAAGATGATTTAGACAGTTTTCTGGATGAATGCATGAAACATATTTACATTTGGGTCACATACATATCTATCTATGACTCACATGTTTCCAGAGCCACTTACAGCAAGTAGGTATTCAGACGGTCATCGATCCTGTAACCTTCTGTTGAGAGGCAGAAGACAACGAGACATATTTTGACAAATATCCATCACAGCGTTCACTCCAAACACATTTCGAATGTGATATCTGTTGTTGACTGTCAGAGTATGCTGACATGACTTGAAGGCACTTGTTTTTTCTCACATTCTCCTCACGAGAACAGCGTGTGACACAAACACTCCACCAGCCCGGTCAATAAATGAGTTTGTGAGCGTATGCTTGTTGTTGGCGGCGGTGCTGCTGAAAAATCATCAGGGGAGACGTGTTATTAGGTGCTGGAGGAAGTTGTCTGAGCTGACATGCCAGCTGGGAGGAAGTGGTGGCACAGGCCGCAGTGTGCGAGCGAGTGAGGTGTCATGAGGCAGGAGTTAGTGTGGCACAGGGCGTAGAGGGGGGCGGAAGATAAAGGCAACATCGGCCTCCCACACACCCACCATCTACAGTGACATACACACTAACTATACAAACACGTGTTTGGGGTTTTACCCATGCCTTTGAGATTATGATGAACTGATTCAACGGTTCAGTTTTGAGATGAAAACTACAGGCCTACATGTGATAGCCAGAGCTGGAGTTTTGTTTTTCATATTTCATAGCAGGCCTTCACCATTCTGTATGTGTTCTGTCTGGAACATGTCTGCAGCTGTGTGTGTGTGTGAGTGTAAATGTATGTGTGCGCTCCTGTATTTGCCCTTACACGGAGAGAAGGCTTCATTTATTTTAGTGTTGACTTGATCAAATTCATGCATGCAACTTCAATTTGAGCTTCAAGTGCAGAGAAATAAAACTAAAGTGGCCTCTAGTAAATACACACGCTGTAACTATAGACCTTCAAATGTATCAATGGAGTCCGCAGACTGATTTCCGGGGGGAAATGGTTAACAATATTGTGTGTAGAGCATTGTAAGAGTATAGCTCACAGTATTGGTGCCTTAAATGATTTTTCTGCATATGTGCTCAGATCTCCACAGGGTAAGTGTTGCTGGGAGCTGAGCTCCTCATGACTTGATGCATCTCAAGTCTTTATTCCTAAGAGTTGGTGTTCAGTTGGACAGTTAGCTACCATCTCTGGATTAGTGGTATTTTTTAGACACAATATACACGCCTTTTTTTTTTTTAAATCTCAACAGCTATAAAGTTTCCTTTTCACACTAATATAGAAAATCAGCAAAGTTTCTTGAAATGAATTTCATCAAGACACTATTTAAACTGGTACTGCCTCCGTTCGGGGAGATACGAATTTAGACGAGTTTGAAACAGTGGTAACACTTTACAATAACAGTACAACAATTAATGTTAGTTAATGCCGTAATGGTTGATTAACTGTTAGTTACTGATTATTATGGCATTTACTAATGTTAATAATATCTACAATAACCCTTAAATAACATATAAATTAATACCTTAGCATGAACAGCATTAGTAAATGATTCTTAGACACATTAGTTAACGGTTAGTTAGCTGTTACTTAATGTTTATTACAGCATTAACTAACGTTAATTGTTGTACTCTTATTGTAAAGTGTTACCGAAACAGTCCATCTTTTCTAAAACCTGTCAATTATTGACCAGCCTCACCAGGTTTTACCTTAGTTCTCCTTACTTTTGGAGACGTTCTGGGCCACGTGGTTAGTGCTGCAACAGCCGTTTGGGGATGAAACCTAACAGGTCTAAGTTTCGTTACAACAGGAAATCAGTCCTGTTTTTGGTGTAGGTGATTGTAAACACCCTAACTAAAAGACAAGGTCAAACAGTGAACAAAAGCTGACAAAACACACCCCTGAGGAGCATCAGTCATGAAGATCCAGGTTTTGAGAGTGTCTTGTTAATTCGGACCACCAGCATTTAGTTTATGACTCATTAGCACAAGCAGCGGCCAACACTCATCAGTACAGCCTTTTAATGTACGAAGGTGTTAGATGCCTTTATCTCCTATTGGCTGTCAGAGGTCAGATCAGACACATTTAAAATAGAACGGCTCAAATAAACAGACTGAATGATTGTAATGAATAATGCATTCAGTTATTTGGTCATTTGTCTGCATCTTGAAAATTGAATCCAAAGAGTTGTTGGCACATTTGTGACCTGATTTAAGGCCAAATTTAAGTTGATAAATGTGTACTCTTTGGAGTGTATGTTCATGTTAATATCAGACATGCTGCTCTCATAATTACAGCTGAAAATCCTGCACACCTGGCCATTTTCAATTCTTTGGCTCCTTCAATAGATATGTATCATTTACTGTATAAACTTCATTTTCATGCAATGTTACGGCGTTTTAGCCCACTGTGTTAAACAAGTGCATTGTACTAATTCCAAGCTCCAAGTACTAAGTCCCATTGGTCCCATTCTATTTTGACCTATGTATGACCTAGTATGTTTGCTGTCATACAAAACTATTGTTTATACCCCACCCTGCATGTTCTGTATTTACTATGTAGGGCTACACAACCACATTTTTCTAGGGATGGAGCAACTGTGCAGAGACAGGCATGTGGCTTGTCACAGCACACCTCTCTGTGTGTGTGTGTTATCATGTGTCCATGTGTTTGTTAGTATTGTACTTATGCATTTAAGCTGTGCTGTGTTCCAGTGCTGATGTGCTCGGCGGGTCAGTCAATGAACCGCTGGAGTCTGGAGGAGCTGGTGAAGAGGGACCCGGAGAATTTCCTCATCCTCCTGCAGCAGATCATCAGGAAGACCAGAGAGGTGAGTGAAGAGGAGTGAAGGGTCACGGCAACCACAAAGAGAATATTAAATATCAAAGAGACAAAGAAAATTATTATCAAAATTACAGCTCTCTCTCTTTCTCTCGCTCTCTCTCCCTGTGTGTTTGTTGTGTGTGTGTGTGTGTGTGTGTGTGTATGTGTGTGTGTGAGTGCAGGTTCAGGAGCAATGTCAGTATGAGCTCGTGGCTCCTCTCGCTATCATGTTTGCCTCCACTCTGCTTCAGGTAAATACACTCATTATCTCCTCCAATATCTGATTTTTGGCCAGCTATCAAAACCACCAGCGCACTCTCACTTTCCTGTGTCACCCATGAAACGGTTCAAATTCTACTGTACAAGGGCACTTTCTCACCTAAAGGTCAGTTCCTCATTTCAAGCCAAAAGGATGTTTATGTGAGCAAAGAAAGACAGTTTTAGAGCTGCCCACTTCATCTTGCAACCTCTAAAATTACTTGTTAAACACGACAGCACTGACTGGAACAACTGAGCAGATAATTCTGGTCAAACCTGAGTTCCTGTTTTTCAGTGTTGGCCTGATTTGCAGTCACACTGTTCAAAATCGAGGGGTTCAGAATTCGTTGCAAGTAAATAAATACTGACCAGAGAGCTGACAGGTAGAAAGAAAAACAAACATTATGCAAATGTTAGTTCTTTGGAACCCCGTTTGCCTGCATTTTATCACAGTATTTTAAACACCTCTATTTTTAGACGCTCTCTCAAGTAGCTAAGAAATGTGTTATCGTGTCTCTTTTTAGCTCTTGGTTTATCCTCTGCTTATGTTGATGACTATTTCTCTGTAAACCGGATGCATTTTGATGTAGCCACCATCCGACAAAAAACAGGCACAACTGGAATAATCTAGAATTGTGTCGACACTAGTTCACATCACACAGACGACATGCCAGAGGTCTCTTGGAGCACACACGGGCAAAATCAGGCTTGAGACAAGTTGATCTGGCCCTTAGACATAAATCACCATTCATAGTTGAATCCAACCTCCTTGCTGAATTTATGTTTGTTTGTTTATTTCACAAAGGTGCTGTGCTATGCACCAAAAATCCTGTAGATGGCAGTGTCAGATATGAGGCTGCAGGCCTATCTTAGTTACAAAAAAAGAAAAAACATGATATTGGTCATCCTATTTGACATCAGCCACTGAAAAACCCCTTGCGTTTGACCGCTATCTTAAACCACACCTTCCTGACAGACAGAGAGGGTGGTGAGTCAAGCTGAGATGTTCTCACAGCTCCAAAACAAGTAAACACAGGCAGTAAACACTGAGAGGTCAAGTTAGTCACACCAGACCGGTGCCTCAGCATGAAAAAACAGCAGTCGTATCCCAACACAAACCTGGATAGTGGCAACAACCCATCATACCTCATTTTATTTTGAGCAGCAGGAAAAGTGGCTTATGTTCACAGTCATAACAGCCCAGACTGCTGCTGCTGCTTCTCACACACACACACACACACACACACACTGAAATACTTGGTTTGTGTTGTGGTTGCAGACGCCTTACTGTCCTCCAGAGACAGAGTTGCTGGAGGAGGCCATCGAGGTGTTTCGCTGCTTCCTCACCTGGCCTGAACCGTACTGCAGTGTGTGTAGAAACCTCCTCTCCACACTACAGCTGGAGATCAAAGCCCCAGGTAAACACGAAGCACTACTTCTGTCTTTTGGTCAGCCACTTGGTCTTCCTGTCTGTCTGTCTCTGTGTCTATATGTATATATAATCTTCTGTCGCTCTCTGTCTGACACGCACTCTTCCTTTTTTTAAACTAGTGTAATTGCCCTCCCCCTAGTGTCAGGACAAAGTAAAGCCATAGGGACACCTCGAAAAGCCAGTATCAACAACAGCAATGACAGGAAGAGGCTAAAGTTGCAGACTGAAATGGAAGCGTCATTATAATAAAGTGGTATTGTTTGAAAGCAGATGTAGGTTTAGAATTCACAAAATAAAAAGCAGAAGTTGTGTGTGGACACCTGAAACTTACAGGAATGGTCAAAGGAAGTACTAACCATTAGAATAATTAACAATGAATGAATGAATGATTGAATCAACGCACGAACGAGCCACCAAACCATTAAAGAACAGTGCACAGTAGTAGGAACGCACAACAATTTACAAATTATTGCAAGGATCCCTCAGTGTCTTTGACATGAGCAATAAACAGTTTAATATCAGTTTAATATTTGCTCTCATTTTATGATGCAATTCATTTAAGGAATGAAATGTCAATTAATACAGAAAAAAACATAAACATAAATGCATCATGGATATTAGTTAACCCTCCTATTATGTTTGGGGTCAATTTGACCCCAGCCAATGTTTAACGTCTCTAAATGAATGATTAACGTCATTTGTTTTGCTTCATATTTAATGAGTGTTCCTAATGTAATGGGCACTACCGGGTAAACATGAAATTCACATGATGATATGTTTTCAATGTCCTGTTCACACTTTGTATCACACCAAAAATTAATATTTCTTTCCAATTTCAGATCAGTCAGTGAGATTTTATGGTGATTTGCATATTTTTCCATTGTCGCGTAATAGGAATACTGGATGTATAAGTGGGGGTGGGGGAAATTATGTTTTATTTAAAGGGCTATTTAGGTAATCAACAAAGAAACATAAAGTACCTGACACATAAACTTTGATAACAATTTTAGTTATAATAATTTTGTGGAAGTTTAAACTGCAGAGGTCAAATTGACCCCAAACATAAAAGATGTTCAAAAATGTGAACATAACAGGAGGGTTAATATTGAATATAATAATCTGCGGTGGAAATGTCTTTGAGCAAATATAAACTGCAACAGTGGCCTGGGAGGAAAAATGAAAAGAATAATAAAAATGATGATATAAAAAATTTAAATAAAAAATTTCTACATATATTTTAATCTCTGTGCTGTTTGTTTCACAGGGATATCGTTTCACAGACTGGTGACAGAAGAGCAGTGCCTGAGCACCTCCAGCCAGCACGCTAAGACCATGTAAGGACACACAACATCACACGCACTGTGACACTGGCTATTTTAGTGTTCCCTAGACTGTTGTGTGCTAATCTTACAGCCACCCAGAGTAATATGTGGTAGAACATGTATTCTATAACTGGACGGTACAAATAGTCAAGCATAAGATGTTGGTGTTGGTGATCTGTGTTTCTTATCTATTTGTGACAATAGACCTTGTCATCAGTTCTTCAGTGCTTAATAAACAATGCTGGTGATAATCAGACGATTTGTATTTGTTAAGGTCCTGTGCTGTACCAATACAGAGCGTAACACTTCTTTCTAATCTCTTTGTGGACCTTCATGTTCACTGATAATCTGTTTCTGTTCATACTGAATGAGTATTTGTTACAGTATTTTTTACTGAGTCTTTACCCTGTGGCTCATGAGTTCCAGTGAAAAGTGTTAACTTTTCAGTTATCTGTGTAAGAAACAACACTTTGGTCACTACTTTTTTACACATATGCTTTTAGTAAGCATATTACATTTTAAACACTCAGCTACATGACTTGGAAAGTCCCTCTCTTTTCAGCCCCTCTGTCATCCTATTTTGTATCAACTGTGCCACAACTTCCTGTTTGCATCTTTTCACATTGGGCGTTTCCATTTTTTCTGAGTGCTTGTGACCATTCACACCCTCATACAAAAACATACACACCCTCACTTCCCACCCATCGGCTCCTGGATGTTTACACTTGTGACAGCAGCTGTGTCCCCTGCCTGCAGGACGGTCCTGTTGATGAACCCGGGTGAAGTTCCTGATGAGTTTCTGTCTGTGGCGGAGCAGCTCAGTCACATCCAGCACTCCCAGAAAGAAACCTACATCACCCTGATCAAACACGCCTACCAGTCTGCCCTAAGCACCAAGTACCCTCTGCATAGCATCCACAGGGCCCTACAGGTATGCATTTGGAGCTTTGGTTCATAAAATAAAGTTGGGTCGCAGGGGACATTAACATGCTTCCCCAATTTGTTTCCGTAGTTTTTAAAGCAGCAAGCAATGCCATGCTGCCAAACCCTTCCCCAAGTGTATCAAGTGTAGAGTTACTCAGTGTAATAAACACAGCAAGAACACCTGTATGTGTCAAGAACCTGTGCTGTATCATATCATGAACGCTTCTCACCAGGCAAAGAGTGTGAATGATTTGGGCGAGATCTTCTCCATGGTGAGCGATGTCTTGGAGTCAGCAGCTGCCACGGGCGACCCGTCAAAAGGGCGCAGTCATGTGATACAGGGTCTGGAGAGACTAAGGGAAAGGATTGGCATCCCAGCGTCCAATGGAAGAAAGTCTGACGGTAAGAGCACAAGTCTCACATAAAGTTTTGATCTGGGACATGTGTATGGCAGTGCTCTGTAATACTGTGGTTATCATTTCCACCAAATATCACTAATTTAGGTTGTTATTTTTTTTCTGTGTCCCCCTCTTAGGGATGTTGCAGACGCTACCACTGCCCACAGCCAAGTGTTACATGTTTCACTGGGACAAAGACAACTTTGGTAGGTATTCAGTGATATTGCGACTTCACTGATGCATGTAGAGACATTTTCTTTTCACTTGGAGGTGATAGTGATTCAATGTGTTGATCAAGGACATTTCAGAAGGGTGGATTCTTGCAAACATTTGAGCAGTCTTGTCCTCCTGCTGAAGAATTACATCCCTGCACACCACAGTACCCTGCTGTCCATTCACCTTTATTTCATATAATAGACATCGTATTTTATTTATCTGAATAAATAGCACTTTGACTTTGTGTTGCTAGTGATCGTCAAGTTAATCCTTGTGATAGCATAGATCACCATGACTTTGATGACAGCAGTATTATAAACTTCCATATCCTTGCAGTTCATATTGTTCTTATTATACCCAGTCTGAAATTTGACTTTGACAAATATTTGTCTTTTTCCTTTCCTTTAGATGTTCTAAATACCCTTTTGGAGAATGAGCATGATGTGCTGACAGACCTTGGAACTGCTAATGGACAGACTGAGGTGGAAGATGAGGTAGTCACTGATGATGAGGATGAGGAGGATGAGGAGGATGCGACGGAGTCTGACCTAGAAGAAGAGGAAGAAGAAGATGTAGAAGTAGATTTGCCTTCCATGTCTATCATCCCTAATGGCTGCAGCATCAGCCATCGTGCCTCCACCATCTCCTCCCTCTCCACTGCCTCCAAAGACTCCATGTTCTCCACCCTGTCCATAGCCTCAGAGTCCTGCGCCCCATCTCTCTTCTCTGTCACCTCTAGTGCTGATAGCGACTTCTTCGAAGACCCTGATGACCCCTATATCTGCTCCTCTCCCATTTCGGAAAAATCTTCCCCAAAGTCCACCAACAAAGCTTCTGCTCGGCTCAGCCAGCACTTCTATCGGCTCTTCATCAAACCCAAAAGCTCTCGGTTACTGTACCGAGCCAAGAGCTTAGGGAACCCGGAGTCTAAAGACCTCTTGGTGGTGCGCTCCAAACGCTCCAACTCTCTACCCCAGCAGGTCCAGTTGCGCAGCCCTGAACCTCTGCTCCAAACACACACTCAGACCCTCAGACATGTCTGCTTTCATAGGAGGCCCATTCTTAGCAGTGATGAGGACAGCACGAATACTACGCTGAGGGTGGTGGTGTTTGGAGCAGATCATGTAGCGGGGAAGGTGGCCCGAGCCTACAGTAGCCTGAGGAGGAAGGAGAGCGCATGGCCACGTCTCAGCAGGGCCTTCAAGCTTCAGTTCTACTTTGTGCCTGTGAAGAGGGACTCAGCAACAGGGCCAGGACGCCTGAGGTCTCACAGCCCTTTGGTTCCAATAGGGACTTTGCTGAAAGGAGCAGCCTCAAATGCTGTAAGTATATGATGCAATGGCCTGTGCTCTATACCTGTAGAATAATGAAAGCTGAGACAATGCCCATAGTCGTCCATAGATGCTACCTGCACTGTTTTGTGAAATCAGGGCTGCAGTATCTTGAATTGTCAGTTCAAAACTGTTTCCAAACCAGTTTTAATATCACTGTTTACTGTGCCATATCACATTAAATGCTCAAATGTTAGTCCTTGTTTGGGTTGCCACTAAGCTCAAGCCACCATCTTCATGTTACAATTCATGAACCTCCTGTGTAGTTTCAGTATGCATGAGCAGTTTTACCATAATATCCTTCTTATGTAATGCAATGTTTTATCTATACAATCATACTTCCTAAAACTGTTGTGGAGCTTAACTGTACATACTTCACTGCTGTAAAGAAAGCTGGGTATACTGTATAACCAAATGAACTGTACATAAATAAGAATTCCACTATTTTAGTATAATTTGCTGCCTTTTCTCAACCAGGACCCCAGTCTCTCTGGCACAGGAGACAGTACTAATGACATTGCCCGTCTCCTTGGTATGTTGGATCCCTGGTACGAGAGGAACACCCTCAGTCTGCTCAAGTTGCCAACCAGCGTTGTCTGCCAGGTAGAGCTTCAATGTAACTTTACCACTGCTTAACCAAAATTAATAAGCTGTAGCAAAAAAAATCTACAAGTTACACTATTTCCAGCTTATTTTATCACTAAGTGTATACATCCGGAGCATGTTTCTCATCCAGGATCGCCCATCACACGTTATCAGATATTGACTTCCTGTGCTTTGAAGTCCAATAATCAAAAGAAGTCACAGTGAGAAAAAACGATCAAGTGAATACACAGATAATGCCTTAAGTGTCTTTCAAAAGTGTGCGAATCAACAGTGCGTGATGTTTTTGCTTAAACCAAATCTATATCACTCTGAATGAATAAAGAGGTAAATTGTTTGGTACTGTCCTGCAGCAAACCTCTAAGACGGAGTCAGAGTCATATGATAGTTCATATGAGCATCGTTTACCCATCCTGGCAGACCTGGTGCTGTACTACTGTCGCTACGCTGCCCGGCCTGCGCTGATCCAGCTCTACCAGGCTGAGGTTAGACACACATACACACACACACACACACACACACACACACACACGCACACACATACAGTAACCCATTGTATGTATCCCTGTGTTACATCTCATTTATAAGCTGCTTTCAACCACACACCCTGCATTGAGAAACTTAGCCATGGGAATCAAAATAATACAATAATACAAATAATACACTGTACCGTAGACAACACGTGACTGAGTATTTTTGGTGTTGTAGCTGACGTTAGCTGGAGGAGAGAGGAGGACGGAGGTGTTTGTCCACTCACTAGAGCTCGGTCACACAGCAGCAACACGAGCCATCAAGGCCATGGGTGAGTCTGACGTACTGCACGCACACATACAGACACACACACACACTGCACGAACGCAGATACACTTGCATATCCTAGCAACCGCTGCACAATAAATATAACCATTCACTTTTTCCATATAGTGAAATGCATCATCAGTTATTTTGAGGTTGAGAGTGGGCTTAATGTCTGGTGGAGGAACATCTGCTATTTCAGTTCTGTGATTCACAGTCTACTTCTACTTTCCTAGTTTCGTTTGTCTCTACCATTTGCACTTCGGATTTTCAATTTCCGATGAGAGGTACAAATATAGGGATAACTGGTTATGTAATGGTAATTCTCATGTCCAAGAGTTTCTGCTCCAACAGCTTTGCTTCATTCTGATTCACTTTGTCTTCTTCAAACAAAGGTCATCTTGTTGTTGTTCTTGCAAACTCCATGCCTTTTATATTGACTGCTGTGACTATAAGACACAAATTCAAATCCACTTTCACCTGATAATAACTTCATGCACCGTGCTACTTAACAGAGCGGTGCCACTATTCTGAACTGCACCACTTCTGTCAAATGGATCACTAAATGTGGCTTTGTGTGTCTCTCTCTGTGAAGGTGCTGCCAGTAAGAGGTTTGGTATTGATGGAGACCGAGAAGCAGTGCCTCTAATGTTGGAGGTGGTGTACAACAGGGTAGGATGGTGTTTCTTTTCATGAATAACATTAATGAAAGATATCATGAACGATAGCAGACATTTTCACAATACAGTTAAGAACATCCCATCCCCGCCTTATTGAGATGCCATACATTCACCCTATTTGCCCCAACTGAATTCTAGTATGGACAGGCAGTGACAAATTAAAAATGTCATACTGACATCCAAATAGCAGAGTACACAGTCTGGACTCACCAACGTCAGATCTTTTGCCTCTCTCATCAGTGGTTGCTTTTATACATGTATAGTATACATATATATAGTAAAGCATCACAGAGCAGCCAGACTGCTGTGCTGTTTGCAGTTTAATGACAGTGACAGGATTTCTGGGTGTTAAAATTTCTAGGTGTTAAATTTATTTATTACTAATTTATTTATTTGTAACAGTTACATCTCAAACATTGCATTGTGACTCTTATCTTTTTCTTTTCTTCTCTTTGCCCCCTTTTGTAAATTATACAGGCAGATTTGTAATTTTGGACCTCAATCAGTGGACCTCAGCTCCTTCAGTGGTTAGGCTGCGCTTTGGATGCGATTATCTGTCTCTAATAATTTATCCCCTCCTCCTCTCATTTAGGTGGTGGTTAGTGGGAGAAGTCAGTGGAAACGAGAAACCAAGGTCTGCACTTCCGTAAACTTGATCAAAGCCTGCAAGAATCCTGAGGAGCTAGGTAAACTATTGCCTCTGGTTATTAATTCATAGCCAAGTTATAGAAATATTTAAAGTAAATGCTGAATCAGTATTATACAGTGGCTGCCTAGGGCTCCAAGACCACTTCAGTTTTGGCATATTTAATTCATAGGCTCAACAGGAGTTTTTCAGTATGGACTTGAAGCTTTGAAAATAGTTCTGTTAGCGTTTGTACCACTGAAGAAAACTGGATCCGTCTTAAAAGTTATGGTGCATCCAGAAAAAAAGAGCTTTGACTACTTCAGTTTGAAATATGTAGTTGAACTCATTGTGTGGCTGACTTCAGTAATATTAACTGGAACCTCCTTGTCATTTTATCTCTGTACTTGTACAAGATAATGCATTTTCAGCTGTGTGTGAGATGTGATATTCATCACTGACACCAAACTTCTCTCTCAGACTCAAAGATGGAGTGCTTGCAGCTGACGATGACCGAGGTCCTGAAGAGACAAAACTGTAAAAGCAAGAAGGGGTACAACCAGGTGAGCTGGATGTGATGTCAGTCTGTCTCGGTGGTTTGTGGTTTAGAAAACGCCTCCAGTAGACAGACAGTAGATAGCGGCACGCTTTCGGGGACGTGACAGCGGTTTACAGTGTCCCAGAATCATCTCTGCTGTATCTCTCAACTCTTCTATGCTGAGAACAAGCATTTTCAAGCAGATAACTAGCCACAAGTCAAGTTAAATTTGGCTGTGCATCTTTTGATAACAGTGTTGCTTCCTCACCGTCATCCCAGTTTAATCTGTGTGTATTCTGATTTGCAGATTTGTTGATTTGATTTGTTTTTATGTATCTTCACATAATGGCCCACTTATTCTGTATCAAAATCACTAGTAGCCTACTGAAAAACCAAAATTCAACATAACCTACACATCAGAAACGAACAAAACTGCAATAGCCACAAATATATAATAGCAACATTGTGAAGGAAATTTTTCTTCCCCATTTTAGCCAGTTCAGCAACACCATGTGAAATGCAGTCCAGGGTTTATGTTTGGCTCTGCTCTTGTCCTGCAGCAGCTCAGTGTGACTGAGGTGAAGGTGGACAAGGTGCAGGTCTGTGGCACTGGAAACACAACCTTTGCTGTCTGTCTGGACCAGGATGAGAAGAAGATTGTGCAGAGTGTCACCAGGTGTGGAGTAAAGACACGCACACACACACACACACACACACACACACACACACAACACATGCACACACAAATAGACAGAGGCTCCGGTGTAAACATGCACAACATCTCAGAAGGAAAAAAGGGGTGACTACCATGCAATATTAAACTTCTCTAATAAAAACAGTACAAATTAAATTACTTTAGATGGCAGTTGCTCCTCCAAGCAAGATGTGTTGCTTAGGAAAAAATGTATATACTGTTATATATACTGTCAATACATACCAAACATGGAAAGACAATAAGGAATACAAATAAAATTGTCAGCAGCGACTTCATACCACAAGAATAGACAAGGTAGATTTGTTGTAATGTACTTGTATTATCTTATATGTAATTCAATTAACAAATGGATGTTTTCTCAATTTAATCTAATCAAACATGATTGTTAGACATACAAAAACACAAATAAAAGCAAACATGCAGATGATAGAAAGAATAACACACATACACCACCTGCACTCACAAACCACCACCGTCATACATATTGTTATTTAATTAATCCCCGCATCTCCCTTTGTCCCATGTAGGTGTGAGATATCAGTCTGCTACAAACCTGACAACTCCACAGACTGGAGGCTGAGCAAAGCCCATATCTCTCCCCAAATCCAGCCTCTACACCCGACCTTCTGCTCCCTCCTCTGCCTACCCATTGTCACATTTAGTGGTGCCCTGCCCTGACACCACTGGCTTCTGCTCTGGAAAGGAGCATTTATGTTCAGAAACAGACAAATGGTGGGATCAAAAAGGTGCTGGCACTTACTGTATATAATGATAGTGAATATACCCAGACATGACTGCTCAAACGGTGCTCCGTCCTTGCAATAACAGTAACTTTAAAAGGAGGATGAACAAAGTTTAAGACAGCAACTTCATCCCTTGAATAAATTTTATCATATCAATATGTTTTGGAGGAGAACTTCCTTCCTCAGAGCACATAAAAGAATGGGGTTGAGCTCTTTCATTCATTTATAGATAGATAGATAGATAGATATCATGTTGGTGAGTCCAACTTTCTCTGGACCAAGCTACTTCTCACTGCTGTCTCAGTTTCAGTGTGTCACTTCCTGTTGGTGGAGAGGTCACTATAGTGTCAGAATTTCATTTGAGCAAATCTATAAATTCACTGTGCCCTAGAAAGGGTGGAGTAGGATGTTCTTCTCTTCCTCTATTGCAACCCCACCTTGTGATTTGGAAATAATAACACAGATATTTTTACAAAAAAGAAAAAAAAAACTTGCCTTGTTCAGCACTGACTCTGACCGTGGCTGATGGTTCAGCTATGTGACAATATAATGAGCCTGGGCCTCAGGATGAGGCTGAATTTCTTCAGAAATTTGGATTGTGGAAATGAGCTGTGGCTTTACTCCTCTCTGGATGAACTGATATGGACATGGAAAACAAAGGGATACTTTACACCTGTTGACCAGACTGTACACACTGTAATGGAAACTAAAACTTCACTTGGAGTGGATGTGAAATCAGGAGAAAAAGGCATATGAGACCATGTCTCAGAATGGACACTATAGATTTATGAAAAATGTAAATATTGTGTTTATAATGTATTGTGTATGTGTACTTTTGTGTATATAACTTGAAATTCGCACTGTAATATTTTGTATGAATGTAATTGAGTGGTCTTTTACTGTAAAAGCAGAGCAGTTGCAAAGAAATCACTGTTTTAATTGTAGTTCTAACTTTGACCAGCAGGGGGCTCTGTCGACTCTCCCTTCAGCTTGTTGAGGTGACAGTAGTACTTTGATTTTGTAAACAGGGCTGATTGCAAATATAATAGAATCTCACTTTGCAGTGACTGTGATGTAGTTAATGTATAGACGATATGTTTCATATATCTGATAATCAACCATTGTGGACACAAATTAAATTTGTTGTAATGGTGCTAAAACAATATATTCAATGGCGTTTTTACACCCTTACACTTAACAAAATAAAGAAAGAAAGAAACAATTCATGTGCTGGTTGCCAGACTGAGAGAAAAGCACCGCATATTATCCACTTTATGGAGCTGAAGCACTTCAACACACAATGCATCACAATAAGTGATGTTATGGTACTTTATGCCATAAAACAAACATGCCTAATATTAAAAGGATTATACTCTTATCAGGAGATGTGTTTATATTATTCTAGCTCTTACAAGAGGATTACACTGATAGCATCTGAGTGTACAAAAAAAGATAAATACTATAGATAGAAGAAGATAAGGTCACTGTAAACTCAATACCGCGCTGCACAAACACACTGGAGGTATTGGAGACGTGTTTTTTCGTTGGACCACATACAAAAAGATAATCATCGATGTGAACTGGGTATTAACGCCTCAATAAGTCTTGTGTGGCATGTCATTGGTTAATTGCGGTTGTGGGCGTGGCCATACTGTACTTGACTCCTCTGCCAGGCTGGAGCGGGTAAGTCATGTAAGGTCTGTGTGAGAGCGGCGGGGGAGTGACAGGCTTTGGTGAGCAGCTTTGCAGGTAAGTTCGGCTTAACGCATATGATGTAATGTCTGACCAGCGTCGCTCACAGCTGCACTTTCTAATTTACTGTCTGTCATTCACCTGGAGAGGCTCCAATTTAGGCAATAGTGCAAAATGTGTGCTGTCACTCTTTTATATCAGATGTTGTCTCATCTGATATAAACCGATCTTGGATGTTTTCTTTGCACAGTTTGTTGGCTTGGCTTCTTAAATGCTGCAACCTATAATAATGTAATGCCATTGTTCCCTTTTTAGTCAGAGGAGTTTCCTGTTGATAGCTGGAGATTTTATTTTCTTGCCTATGTTGAGGTAATGATTGTAAACGTTTGCATTGATGAGGAGTTTTATCTCACATCATATACCATGCAGATCAGATAGACCAAAAAGTTGTCTCCTGAACCATTTTTCCGAGACTCGTTTTGTTATCCAGAAGCTGCGAAGCACTTTACTTTCTCTTTTGGCCGGGCTTCTCTATTTTTTGAATGGGGCTTTTTTTTTTTTTTTGCGTGTACAGAGG
>OMLB01056114.1:0-12099 GCA_900302555.1 Myripristis jacobus
CTGAAGTATACCTGCCTAAATCAAGAGTGTGTCAAAACTGTGACTTAAGTAGTTTTATTTTGCCTAAGTCAAGAGAAAATGTGACTTAGGCAATTTTACATTATTTAGGCTATTTTAAGTGTGTCAAGATGGCAGCAGTATCAAGAGGAAAGAATTTTCTCTGCCAATGAAGTTATTTCAATGATCCAGGGCTCATCCTCAATTGGTAAGTGATGAGGTTTAGTAAAACATTGGCATATAACATATTACAATTGCCTAAGTCAACAAAGGTATGTTCAGAAATTTGCCTAAGTCATTTATTTCTGTTATGTTACATAATTGACTGACATTGTTTTTAGTATGTCAGTAGTCATCTTTTTTATAACCTTTTTGAGTGAAATTATCAATAAATATCATAGTTAATTTTTGGTGAATTTTTTGGTGTCTCCTGAAAAACCTGAAAAAATGGCAATTATTTTAGGAAGGTGTTGATGTGATAACAATGTGTAGTGGGCAGTGGAATAACTTTTAGTTTCCGTTTGTGGTGACTGCTGGCTGAGATAAGGGATGAGATTAAATAGATCCTGGAACTTAGCCTGGTCTGGAGCAGGCTAGCTCCACAGAATAAATCTCCATGGTAACTAATGCCATAACATATCCTGCTATCGGCTATCCCACTTTTGTGCAACCGGATCAAGGATAAGTTAATCCAGGATAACTAACATATCCCGGCTTAATCCTTTATCCTAGTTTTGTGCAACAGGCCCCTGGACTGGAGTGTTTCTCTGCATCTGAGTCTCTGTTTGGTTCGAAATTGTTGCATGTTGCTGTTTTACAGCTGCCCCTCTCCCCTTCCCCAACAGTTTCTTTCTCTTCCTTTTTTTTTTTTTTTTGATTATCATCTTGCAATATGGGAACATCATATTGCTTTGTCAACCCAGTGTATATATGTAATTGAACAGCCTATGTCCGAAAACCAGTGAACAATTGTTTTGTATTAAGCTCAAAGCAAGAGGAAACTAAGAGGTGGTGGTAGTCTTACACACCTTTCTGCTGCTTCTTAGATACTAGTAATGCATTATCAGAGTTGGATTGCAGGAAATACTCCATGAAAGTATAGTATATAAAGCATTCTCTCTCTCTCTGTTTCTGTCACTCCCTCTCTCTCTGTTGGCTGTAATGCACATGGTTAATGAGTCTAGTGTTGCTTATCTGTCTCCAGCTGACAACAGCGTAAAATGGCTTCCATCATCCCGTAATACTGAACTTCCTGTTAAAAGCCCATCAACTGACCATACACTGGCCAATGCTTTTAGCCCCCATCAAATCTTTATGCTTGCAAAGCATTTCACTCTTTGATTAGCGATTAGAAGCTAATGTTAAGGCTAAGCTGCATGCTCAGTAATCTCTCTCTGTCTCTCTTTCTCTTTCACACACACTCATCTATACAGAAGGCACATGATCACAATGTATGCATACACACCTACCTGCTCTCACAGACAAAAACTACAGCCAGCCAAAATCAAACTCTCTATTCTATTGTCCACCAAGTGGAAATTTGTCTTTGGCCTCACAATTTAAAAGATGTAGAAGGACAACGGAAGGCATAAAAGACATATAGCAATAGTTCAGTCTGACAACTCATGTGAACATCATTAATGAAATTAATGAATACAGAGTAATATTGCGGTGTCTAGCCACTGATTTGGTCACTCCCTGTGAGCATGTGCCTGAGCAAGTTGAAAGAAACAAGGAGTGGCAATAAGTTTATTAACCCCCCAAAACTGCAACATAATCAGAGTTTAATGCCCACTGTAATTGTTAAAAATAAATAACACAGTGTTCTTATGAAACGCAATGCTCTAAAATTCACATTATGTTGACTATATTTGTTGGTGACTGAGGTTATGTTACACATGCAGGTTTAAAAGAACTTTATTACATATGTATTTTTTCTTTTATTCTACTTGACAGGCCATGACATTTGCAATTGCATCTGAAGAGGCAAACCAACTAGTCATCCACAAAAGGTACAACAACAAAAAAAATTCAACATGGCATGACTTTAAGTGAGACACATCAGGTTTACCTTGAATGCAGGTGTAATAATTCATATGCAGTATATATTTCAGCCATCCTTGTATATTAACCCAGAATGTAGTGAAACTCTTTTTCAGTATGTTAGATAGGCCCCCACTGTAGTTTTAGAACAAGTTATTTTAATACATCTACAGTGATGGACCCAGTTAAATTTTTAATCACAGTCATTTGTACAGTCAGCTGATTGAGACAACTCTAATTTGACTTTGCTTACTTGTGTTGCTATACAGTTGGTTTTATTGAGGGAGGTGTTCATTGTAGTGGGTAGTCGTTCCAGGGAGGGGCAAAAATGGTGTGTATGTAAGTTACTACAGAGCATGCCAGAATGACAGATGAATGACAGAGATGCCTGACATATGAAAATTAGTTATTAAAATTAGTTATCCAGTTATCAAGAATGAGTTCAGTGCAAGAACCAGAGGGTTGACCACCCTATTTATCATTTTGCTGGGAAGACCACATCCTCGGGGTAGCTGTGCTGTGGCAATGGAACAAACTTTGATAACTTGATAACTTTGCCTCCTTGTCTTCTTCCTCATCCACTTAGCCACCCCATAATGCTACAGCATTTTGTGTGTTTAGCATCTGAAGCCACTCTTCATGATGATCTGGCAGAAAAGCAGGGGAGACAGGGCATCTCCTTAGTATATGCTGAACTTGATGCTAACTTGTGTAACTGGCTTTGAGTTGTCCTGTGAATTGTCCTCCACATTCCCATCGAGTTCTTGATGAAGGCTCTTAGTGTCCTGTTGATGTTGTACAGCCTCAAGCATTCCAGAATTCATGTGTGTGGCATTGAGTCGTAGGCTTTCTTGTAGTGAATCCAGGCAATGCACAGGTTGGTGTTCCTGGCCTTGCAGTCCCAAGTGCTTTGTTGACCAATACCTGGTGTTTGGCCCCTCTGGTGTTCCTGCCAATTCCCTTCTGGGCCCTGCAAATGTATTGAGCCATGTGCCTACTCATCTTAGCCACTATGGTCTCTGAGAAGAGCTTCCATGTTGTGGAGAGACAGGTTATCGGCCGGTAGTTGGATGGGATTGTTCCCTTTTGGGGGTGCCTCTGTCGGGGGAGAAATCAGTCAGATATCGGTTACAGCCTTACCGGACTTTTAATAGAGACACACAACATACATGGAAACTGCAGCAAAAGTCCTGGTTATTATTACATGTGTCAGTTTATATAGTGTCAATTTCTCTAACCTACATGACCAGGTGCACATCAACCCACCCATGTAAACCAACAAAACAGGATTGACGTGTATACCGATGTTCTCACAAACATCCCATCTATGGTTGTGTGTGTGTGCATGTGTGTGTATGTGTGTGTGTGTGTTCAGACCATTCCTGTCATTAGGATCCTGTGCGTCTGCTCCTATTCTCTGTTTGTCAGTCCACTGGTTCAGGCCTTGCATAATACCTTTCTAACATATAACATATAATAACATATAATATTGGATATTAATCCAAGGGTTTGCTGTATTTCTTATGCAGCCCTTTATTCACCACTGCCCCTTTTCTTAGTTCATATAGCTGGCTAACTTCTCTCCATGCTGCCTTGATCTTGGCTTCCAGCCTACTCTTCCATGGGGGGTACTGCTCCTTACAGCTGTTCATCTTGTAGCCAAGCATCTCTAGCATCACTGATGCTGTTGCATGTGGCCCATTCCAGAATTGTGGATACATTTTTTGCGGGACAGAGGCTTGACTATTGATCAGCAAGCTGTATGACCTTGGTATTCCCACTCACACCTGTGCCTGGATCAAAGACTTTCTAACAAACTGTCAAGCTCGGACCCCATCTCTCCTACACCATCATACTCAGCACCGGCTCACCACAAGGCTGTGTGCTAAGCCCAACACTGTATTCACAGTACACTTATGACTGTACTCCTGCTCATCCAACAAATACCATCATAAAATTTGCTGATGACACAACAGTGGTTGGCTTGATATCACAAGGAGATGAGACAGCATACAGAGATGAGGTGCAGAGGCTGGTGAGGTGGTGCTCAGCCAACAATCTGTCACTAAACACAAAAAACAAAATAACTTATAATTGACTTCAGGAAACACAGTACTGTTCTCTCCCCTCACCGGAAGAGGTGGCTAACACCCGCCACCTCAGCAGAGCCTCAGCCATCAGCAGTGACCGTACCCAACCAAGATATACTCTTTTTGAGTTATTGAAAATGCTACAGATCACTGAAAGCCAGGACAAACACAGCTTTTTTCCAACAGCCATAAGGACACTGAACTGCAAACGTACCAAACACACTTAAATTACATGTGCAATATTATACAATGTGCAATACTGTTTTTTATGTGCGCCTCCATTATATTTTATTCGATGTGCAATACTCAACCATGTACTGTACATAGTTTTGTTCTTTTAACACTATAGACATGTTTTTAAATACTACAGCTATTTATTGTTTATTACTTATCTTATCTTTTTATTGTATGAATGGAATGAATGTATGTGGTGGATATGTGCTACTGTGGGCACCTTACAGGAGTAGCACTCTTAATTTCGTTGTGTTCAAGGGAACATGGATGAATACAAATCTGCTTCATATAATGTCCGGAGAGTAATAAAGGAGGCAAGATGACAAGAAACTGGATTTACAGCTCCAGCAGGCTAACACCAGAGGCTTGTGGCAGGGACTTAAAAATATCACAGACTATAAGAGGCTACTCACATTAACCTGTTTGTACCATGCCCAAGCACGTTTGACCCCAAAATCCGGATTATTTGACAGATGTGATCGCTCTGTTCCGTGCTTGAATACAGTATACTTCCCCCGCTCTGGCACAGTTGGAGGGGGTGTGCTCCAGTACGGTATGGACGTTCATGCATGAGCACATGCACGGTCACGCACGCAGTGCGCGAACGTGGATACGACGTAAATCATGTGACCGTCCCTCCCCGTTTCCTCCTGCCTCTGCAAACTGTTTTATGCGCACAGCGCGATTACATTGCGAATCGCAATTAATAATCAACCATGTTGTCTGTGTCACTGTCCGTTGTGCTGCTGCAACCGCGTATAAACAAAAGTCGATTTATAATGAAAGGTTTATATGGCAGCCTGTCTGATCCGGCAGGACCTTACTGGGTGGGTGCCGTGCAGTGCCGTGGCCGGCACCGTGCCTCCTGCTGTCCGGCAGGAGCCGGGTCTGCTAGATCAGGTCTGGCCGCAGCACCGCACGGTGTGCGCCGCCACCTGGTCAGGTCTGCTGGAGAAGAAGGAGGAAATTACCTCCGAAACTGTCAAGGTAAATAAACATCCCTTAACCTATGTCTGATTAAATGAAACAAAAACGTCTTTTAGTTAAAAGGAAGACATGATGAATGTATTTGAACTATATTGGTTTATGACAACGTTGGACCATGTACCATGGACCATTTTTCTCCATATCAACTGTCCCGTCACATCTGATGTCAGATCAAAGGAGATGGGCACCGTTTGGCATGCGTAATGGAAACCCAACCTGATCACCTGTCAGTCAAACAATGTGTCTGGTACGGTGATGTCATTTTTCCAGTCATGGTGTCTGGCGCTGCTCATGGTAACTACCCAGGTCTTCTTCTATATATATAGAAATATTCCACACAAATCGAAAATGTAAAATGCATCAGTTCCTTGCCAGACACTGGGCGTTCAGAACAGCGAATGTAAAAGCTTTCATGAGCCAGATTTTGTTTTAATCTCTAGTGTGTTGTTGCATCAGTAAGTGATGGAGTCGAAAGTTACAAACATGTATTTATATGAAGATGGCGAGGATTATCCTTTGAGGTAAAAGCATTCATTAAAAATGCTGGCTTCACAGTTAAATTTATATTTGCTCGTAAAAATCAATAATTTTAACAGACGTGGGAGAGCTGGAAAAAGAGAGATGCGAGGCAGGTAGGTAATGGAAAGACAGGGGAATGAGGAAGACGAATGTAAGGATAGATGCATGGATGGATGGATGGATGGGTGGATAGATGGATGGCAGGTAGCTCTAGCAACATTCCAGCAACCAAGACTGGCCTCATTGTCCTGAGCGTGTGTTGCTGCTGCTCTCTTCCACCATGTCAATTGTTTAAACGTTAATTACGCCTTCGCACAGCGCATTTTAAAGGCATGGACAGGGGCTCATTTGATTGGTTTAAAGTGAATCGGCTGTGTCAAACCCACTCCATGCCTTCTTGGGAATTTCCCAGTTTGGGATCAATAAAGTAAATCTATCTATCTATCTATCTCTCCTCCCTTCCGCCAGTAGGAGGGACGGCAGAGTACTTGCGCTAGCACGCACGGTGTGCCAAACTTACAAAATCCACCTGGCCACACCTAGTTGGCGAAGCGCAGGTGTGCTGCGCCCCTGCCTTGCCCGGTCTGCGAAACTAGAGCCCCTAGGCTCACTGTGAACAATGACACCTCTCTGTCTGATGAGATGAACAACTTTTATGCGCGGTTCGAGGTTGACAGCCTACAAGCCTGCCCATCCTGGTAGAGCAGAGGGGGCATTCACTCTGAGCGAACATGATGTGAGGAGGACATTCAGAGGTGTGAATACCAAGAAAGCATCTGGACCCGGCGGCATCACTGGACGTGTCCTAAAAGCCTGTGCTGACCAGCTAGCCCCTGTGTTCACGGCAATATTCAATCTATCCCTCTCACAGACCACCATTCCCATCTGATTTAAACAGTCAATTATTGTCCCTGTCCCAAAGAAAGCCCAGCCCAGCTGTTTCAAAGACTACCGCCCTGTAGCTCTCACATCTACAGTAATGAAGTGTTTTGAACGGCTGATCAAACCTCTCATCACATCCTCCTTACCTGCCTCCCTGGACCTTCTGCAGTTTCACAGATCCACAGATGACGCCAAAACCTACATGCTCCACTCAATCCACACCCACTAGACACCAGGAGGGGAAATGATGTCAGAACGCTCTTTATTGACTACAGCTCGGCATTTAACACAATAATCCTCCAGACTGGCCACTAAGTTGAGGGACCTGGGCCTGCACTCCTCTCTGTGCAGCTGGGCCTTCGACTTTCTCACCAGCAGACCACAGGCGGTACAAGTGGGCAACCAGGTCTCATTCTCCCTCACCCTCAATACTGGAGCCCCCCAAGGATGTGTTTTGAGTCCGCTGCTATACTCACTTTACACTCACGACTGCACAGCCACATCAGACTCCAACATCATTATTAAGTTTGCTGATGATACAGCTGTGGTGGACCTGATTTCAAACAATGTTGAGAGCGCCTACCTGAAGCAGATAAAACACATGGAGAACTAGTGCAGTGAAAATAATCTCATGCTGAATGTCAGCAAAACTAAAGAACTTATTGTGGACTTTGGCAGAAATCAGCAGAGGAACTACCACCCGCTCAGGATCAGTGGGGCACCGGTGGAGAGGGTGGAGATGTTCAAATATTTAGGGGTTCACATCACACAAGACCTTTCCTGGTCCTGCCACATAAAGAGCTTGGTGATGAAGGCCCGGCAGCGTCTTTTCCACCTCAGACGCTTGAGAGATTTTAAGATCCCTCCCAGGGTGCTCAAGAACTTTTACACCTGTACTGTTGAGAGCATCCTGACTGGGAGCATCATCTCCTGGATGGGCAGCTGCACCAAAAAAGACTACTTGGCTCTTTGGAGGGTGGTCCGCTCAGCTTAGAGAACCATCAGGACCACTCTCCCGGATCTGCAGGACATCTATAACAGGCGATGCAGATTAAGGGCTGTAAAAATCCTCAAGGAGCCCAGCCATCCCAGCAACAGCCTGTTTTCTCTGCTACCCTCAGGGAGGCGATATCGCTGCCTGAAGGCCAACACAGAGTGGATGAGGAGGAGATTCTTTCCACAGGCTGTTCGCCTACTGAACTCTCTTAGATGAATAGAGGACAGAGCCTACGACCATTAATTCAGCTCTCACTCTAGTAAGAATGAGACTTTTTGTTTTGGAGTAAAAAATATCAACACTTTCAACTGAAAAATTGCCCAGATGGTATGCATATCTAAACATAGTGGTAAAAATGGATGAAATACTTTGAAATTCACTTGGTACTAATATTACTTTTGACACAGCTTGTTTGTTTTTTGACAAAAAAAAAATATCTAATGAACATTTTAAAAACAAAACCCTAAACAAATGAAGTTGACATTGATGGTAACAGAGTTGATATGAATAACAGAAGCTGACTAGTCACAGTTAAAAGACCAAAAACAAGAACACTTTCTGCCTGACTTTGAAACTTTTAAAACCATTTCTAAATGTAAAAAACACTATTTAATTCTAACAAATATCTGAGTTACAGAATTTCATGAACTTGAATAATAACTGGATACATCTTATATATTACTGACCTGGAAAGTACAATGGCTTTTGTTATGGTCCCTGCATGAACGCCCCTCACTATTAATTATTTATTCCTTACATTCATTCCTTACATTCATTGTCTTGCTTAGTTTCTGTTCATTGTGGTGTGTTTTCCTTGTTTCAATCTGTTTTGTTTTGTGAATGGACTGATGTCAGAGCATCCCTCGGGATTTCCCCTCTGGTCCACGTCCTCTGGTGCTGTCACCTGCGTTTCCCGCCTGCTGTGGTCCCCACCTCTCATCTGCCGCTGGTCCAATCACAACCTGCCGAATCATCCCTCTCCACCTGATACAGTGACTGTGACAGTGACTCCGGCGGCTGTGATTTCATGTGAGCAGTCCGCCTCTGTGCCTCTTGTTATGTTAACTTGTGTTTTTGAATTGAATTGAATTGAATTGAATTGAATGCCTTTATTGTTGTTGTACATTACAATACAATGAGATTAGGAGTGCTACTCCACCATGGTACTCAACTACAATAATAAATAAATACACAATATACAATAAATACAACACCTGAACAATGAATAAAACAGTTTAAAATGCAGAACAGGTGCACATGTGCAAGAGGACAACAGGAGGGGAGGGATTCCAGGGGACCGAATCAAGTCTGACAGTTCCTGAATCCCAGTACCGGGCGTCGGGTTCTGCCACTTGGTTTCTTGGTTTCATGGTTTCATGCTACTTTATTACCATCTGTATATCTCACATTTCATATTTATTATTACCATTGGTGTATTACCATTGGTGTATCTCACATTTTTCACATCTCATTTTCTTAGGTTAGATTATTGTATATACTTAGTCCTTATTGTCTTTATTGTATATATTTAGTATATTTTTAGTCTCTATTGTACATACTTCTTAATTTTAGTTTTTTATTGATGCTGCTGTAACGTGGGAATTTCCCAGTTTGGGATCAATAAAGTAAATCTGTCTATCTATCTATCTATTTAAAACATTGTGCACTGCACTTAGAAAAATGTTGTATGCTGCATTTAAAGTGTTGTGAATTAAAAGTGAAAACTGGCACAGCAGATGATGACATTTCTCTGTAGTGTGTGTGTTATGGCTGTTGTTAGGAGTTCTCGGATGGCCCAGGGAAAGAAACTATTCTTAAGCCTGTTTGTCCAGATTTTGATGCACCTGTAGCGCCTCCTAGAGGGCAGCAGGCTGTGTCCTCGAGCTGTTCTTATGAGCCTCAGCAGAGCTCATCATTTTATCTATTTAATAAATCATGAAATGCCTGCAACAGCACATGCACAAAACAATGAGTGCACGGCTGCATCTCTACATGACTGTGGAGGCACTTGTGTCTTTATTTTGGTAGGTTTTTTTCTGCTTTATTTGTTTTCCCCTCACTTTCAAAATAAAGATATAAAAGAAAATGTCTTATGATTTGTGCACATGACTACTGAAGATAACAGACGGTGTTCAGATTATCGATTTCAAAGACTGTGCTTGAGTCACCCGACCGGCTGTTTAGTGGTTAAAGCGGATGAAAGCTACATTTGGATGGTGGATTATACATATTCTCCTATTAGCAATCTGCTGCTGGGGTGTGGTGGGCATGAAGATTTAGCAGAGCTCTACACTCTTCCTCCCCCTTGCAGTCTCTACAGCTGAACCTGTCAGGCTGCTGGTCTCTCCTTGGTACATCACTCAGCCACAGTGCATGAGAGAGTGTGTGTGAGTCATCACACCGACAGCGGCTCTCTCACACACATTTGGCCAACAGTCAACACATGAATAATGACTGAAAGCGCCTCTTGATAGAAATGCAACAAATAAACATAATGCATGAAAGATATGACATATTCAAAATCTATAAAAATGTACTGTACGTACTCTGATTGAAATCAATTGTGTGTGTGTGTGTGTGTGTGTGTGTTGGTAAAGCTCAGTCAGCAGGCAGCTACACTGCATCGTGATACCAAGAAGTGTGTGTATAATCCTCTTTTCTGCATGAGAGAAGTATTCCAGAAGTTTCAGATTGTGCATTGTACTTGTTCACTGGTGTATAGGAGCATACATCTCTCTCTGACACACACACACCGCTAAAAATAAAGAAATAAAGAAAAAAAAAACCCTGCTGTGTATCTTCTAACCAAGCAGAACTATATCCTATAATAAATGGACAACATAAAAAAAAAACTTTAGTACAAAATCACAGCAAAAATACAAGTACATACAGAAATGTTATCTGCAAAATATATAAAATAATTTACTACAAACACACTACTGAGCAATACAGACGGACAGAAATTGACAAAACTGGTTGTAAAGCATTTTAACAAACTCACAATGTTCAGTACAAAGAGTAAAAGTGTGATGAGAAGTGACAGCGCATTATTTATGACTAAACACTGATCTGAATTACTGCATTTTGCCCCACTGGATCAGCAATATTTTTTCTTAATGTCCATGCCATTTAAACACAGTGAATTTGATTTGAACTGAACTTAGCCGAGCTAGAGACTGAGGAGAAATATCATGGAAACACAAAATTTATACTGCCAGATAAATAATAATCTGTTGAATGAATGTACCTCAATTTATTATACTTGGAGAGCAAATGAGACCCTGGTTCTCAGCAAGAACGGCCTTAACCACTGCTGCGTCATCACAGGAGAGAGAATGTGATGAAATCCCACAATCCAAGCGTCCTCTGATTTACACAGAAATAAACTTCCAGAGTCCAGAGGAAGTGATTTATGTGCTGGTGATGCTCTTCGTACACTGAGAGATCATCTGAAGGTCCAAACTGAGGCTCCATTCATATCATGGTAGGTTTTACATAAAATCACAATTTACAACAGAATTTAGGCAACTTTCAGAAGAATTATAACCGACTTTAACCCTCCTGTTAACTAACATTTTGTTTGATATGGGGTCACTTTTACCCCAGTAATTTAAACCTGTGGAATTATTAGAATAAAAAACTATTACTCAAGTTTATGAGTCAGGTTCTCATGTGTGTTGTTGACATCACAGTTCTTGTGGAAGTGGACCGGTTCTCTCACCACTACAGGTATGGTTCTGCCAGATTAATGCCCTGAAGCAGAGGGGCGTTTTGTGAAGATTTTATAGAGCGAACAAAAAGCCTGGGGTCAAATTAACCCTCAAGAAAGCCTGATGCCTGCAGACTGTGTCCAGGTCATGGAAAACACCTCATCATATTAATTTTAATGTTAATACAGAAAGAGATGCAGCCATTCACACACTGTTGGATTCATAAGTTACCAAATATGAGGGAAAAATTATGTTAAATATGCATTTAAAGGCGTTAAATATCGAATCAAACTGACTTCAAAGGTAATTGGAGGCTCAGTACATTTACATATTACATATATTTATTACATTTATTTACATTTACATTTATACAATATGACTGTGTTTAACATTTACATTTACACAATATGACTGTGTCTTTAAAATAATACACCCTGTTTACCTTTATCTCAGGTGACGAATAGTTAATGTTTTTGCTCTTTATCATCATCATCATCATCATCATTATTATTATTATTATGGTCATTATTATTATTATCATCATCATTATTGTCATTATTGTTTGTTTGTTTATTTTGTTTTGTTTTTAACCTCAGACTACCAGGAGCAGAGACTGGACTATAGTGCGCGCGTGAGTTTA
>OMLB01056115.1:0-10971 GCA_900302555.1 Myripristis jacobus
TAAAGAAGCGAAAGAGAGAGTGACTGGGTGCCATAGGATCAGAGGGGGAGAGAGAGGGTCACATTTATTTAGCGTTTTAAACAGACTGTGGCCATTGTGAGTGTCTTTAAAGGAGCCCCCCGGACGTTCTGCATTTGGACGCGTCAGTCTGTTCGTTCGATTATGTGGTTCGTGGGCGTGTGAGAGCCTCTCCTCTGCACCTGTCCTCCAAAGTGGACAACCCTTGACAGTGAGACCAAGTCACCCTGCCTGTCCTGGCTGCCCCATTAATGCAATGACCCAACTACATGGAAGACAAATATAGGAATCCGAGCCTGAGTTTGCCCTTGAGGGTGTGCAGCACAAACGCACCCAGGGGGGCGTGTATGGAAATGCACAGTGGGCGGAGTCACAGGTCCAGAAAGAGTCTGCGTGGGTTCTCAGTCATCCAGGTCATGGGTAAGGGTGAATGGGTGAGTCATTTATAGATTCTTGAAAGAATCTACAAATACTCCAGTTGATCTCGATTCAACCCTACATGGAGGTCCAGAAAGTATTTTCCCTATTATTTTTTGCTATTTGGAAGTTTACTTTTAATGTTAACTGCTATATTACTCAACTCTGAACAATAAATAAGTAATACTCAAAGTTTATGTTATAGCCATCAGGTTCAAATGTTTTTAATTTCGGAGAACTCACCTTTTTCTCTTGGTTTGGTGTGTTAAATGTCGCTGAATATTGCAGCTCCCATGAAAGTCACTGACTGTTGCTATGGTGAAGACACCGGCTAAAGCTGCAAAAAATATTGTTGTATTCAATATTTAAAGAACAATCAATGAGTAGGTGTGTTCAGTGGTTTAACGCACACCTATGAGTTGATTATCCTGCTTATGCCATGGTCATTTGCCAGCAATCTAAAGGAAAGAGGCGGAAACAATATGAAAAATTTCGTTTGTGTATTTTCCTCCCTGGTTGTTGGTTTGTCAAGTCAGTAACTCAGCTGTGTTTACCACACTTAATAATGAGTAAGCTCTGACAGCTGTGCTCTTTAACGTTGCTATGGTTACAAGTTGGGTAGCAGATGAATTAAGAATGGTGATTAAAGTTTAGCTGAACTCTATGTGCAATACACAGTTTTAATGCACACCTGCCGGCCAATCAGAAAAGAGTATTCACCCACCCCATGGTGTAATGTATTACATTGTATTCCAGATCGGTGGCTGTTAGCAGGAACAAAGCGCTATGCTATATTGCTCATATTTGATTTCGAGCATGTCTGTATAAAGTTGTCTCCAAGCTATAAATCCATGAGCCTGAATTATTTCAGCAGAATTGCAATGTGTTTGTATTGGTGGCTCAAAAGGGAGAGTCTTATGCCCATCCACATGTTGGAAATGCTCAATCAGGCTGTCATGTATTAGAAAAATGTGCTGCTTATCTTATACTAAGTAAGAAAGAACAGAGTGCCAGTGCACGATGTTCGAACATTGCGTTCTCATGTATCTTCTTCTTGTTCATGTTCGCTCTCACCTCAGAGAGCGGACAACAATCATGCACATAAAGACTCACGTGCTCAACTTTTTCTTCAGATAACTCTGTACTATTGCACTGACTTGTCTCTTTGCTGCAAGAGAACTGCTTTGACTACGGTGAGTCCGTGTTGATTTAAGAACTTTCCCAACATCATGTAACATTGCATTTGGGAAAAAGAGCAGGGTTTTTGCTTCCAGAACCTTGGCTGCCCAATGTATCCCTGTGTACTTTGCAATCGTGTAGAAATGGGTATTTTCACCCTAAGCTGCAGTACACTGGCAATCAAAAACCTGTTACTGGAAGGCGCACAGTGTCTGTCCTCCTTTGTAAGTGTTCAGGTGGAGAAGTCCCTGTGGCCTGCAGGTCATCTCTGTGGTGTGTAAGTCAGGTTCTCCCTCACTGTTGGTCACAGTTTTGAGAGTGTGTGTGATATATTGATTCAATCTCATGGTAGTATGAGGTTGTTGATGGTAATGCAAGGAAAACAGTCTACTCCAGCTGGGACTGCTGACCTGTTTGACTTTTGTTTGGCATGCAGTGCTCAGGGTCAGGGGGTGAGTGTGTTCTGCAACAGTTCCATGAGCAGCTTGCTGGGGTGGGAACCCTGCCCAGGAAGGTCCAGTCCACCACTAACCTGCAGCTGCAGACCAACATATTCCCTACCTAACAGGCTGTGTATTGTGGCAGGACAAACCATATGCAGAAGAGAGATGCAGGATGCTGAAACCTTTTCACAGGCCCTCAGTTAGTATCCACCTGTCTTAGAGGTAACAAACTGCGTGACCATATGGTGGAAGATGTCCTAGGTCATCTGTGCGAGGAGCAACAGGAGCACAGTGTTGCTTCTCGTTGTGGGAATCTGAGAATTTCTAAGGTGGCTTTCAACAGAGAAGGTTTTGGTATCAGATATTCTTAGGAAAGGGAAAGGTCTGTGGTGAGTGCTGCATGGCCTGGGGTCAGGACTGTCAAGTTCTTCGGCAAAAAACTTGACAGTCCTGACCCCAGGCTATGTCAGCATGATGGTTCTGTGAGTATTGGGCCCGAGCAAAAATTTACTAGAAGAGCTTTTCAAAACCCATGAGTTAGAGTCTCTACTGGACCCTCTTGATATTTTTTTTTCCCTGCTTCACACAGAAGGAGGCATGATGTGGGTGCTGCAGTGATCTCTTCAGAACCAAATGACTGAGGTGAGAGTGTTGCACAAAGAAGGCGGTCAGGCACTGGGCTGTAGTGTGGCTCTTTGCTTGCCAGTGGTTTGTCAGTGGTTATCGGCATCATTTCAAAATACTTTCTCAGAAAAACATTCTCAATTAGCCGCAGTGTTTTTACTTTTTTATTTTTTCACACATTGCTCCTTAAAGAAGCAATCCGTCTTTTGTTTTTGTCCTTCATTAAGAGGCCACCTGTCAATCAGTGCGAGGGGTGATGTTTTTATCCTTGAATTTCTCGTTAGTGAAGTGCAAGTTTCTGTAGGTGGCCTTCAATGATGGCAGCTATTCCTGCTCATGCTGATCATCCAGCTCTTCTTCTTTTGTCAAAAAAGTAAACCATGTTACTTCTTGTGCGCAACAAAAAAAGGCCAACCAGACTTCAGGTGTTCAGAACAGTAAATGTAAAAGCTTTTGTGAAATTGATTTATCACCATCTATGACTGGGAGTAGTAGAACAGACATTGATTTCTTTTTTTAAGTTGTAATGCATGATGTTTTTCCTAAAAAAAATAAATCAGTACAAGCACAGTAGTAAACAACAGGATGCAGCAGTTGAAAGCATTCAGGCATAAAAAAAACCAACAACAACAACTATGAAACGTGTGCATGCACGTCTGTGTGTGCATTTCTGAGTGTGTATTTGGAGTCTAGCTTAATTGTAAATTGTCTATAATTGTCCTAAAGTCCACATTACATTCTGCATTGTGTGGCAGCAATTTGTTAGTTTTGGTTGCAGGGGGAAAATGGGATCTGCGGAGTAATGAGGAAATAATGAGGCGAATGCAGAAAGACTATAAGACAGATTATTTCAGGTGAAAAAGAGACAGTTTTTGAAGTGGCGCCAGCATAGCTGTTTAGGGACATTATCTATACTGTTGCTGCTATTTCTTTATTCAGTGTGCTTGTATTTCTTCGTGTGTGTGTGTGTGAGTGTGTGTGTGAGTGTGTGCATGAGAGATCAGCAGAGAACATTGTGAGAATAGGATTGTTTAGTGCATGATGTAGAGGCCTGTCAAGACCCTTCCTCTTGTCTATTCATTCCCTCTCACACACACATACACACAGGCACACTGCTGATGAATACTACAATGCTATGTGTGCATCTGTACTGGGTTTTCAGACAACAATGATAGACATCATATTGTGCATGTGTGCACATGTGTATGTGTGTGTGTGTGTGTGTGTGTTTGCCTGTGTCTTGGAGCATGTGTTCATATTCAATTAGACATATTGTACATGGGACAACACAGGATATGCACATGTGGAGGATACACAGCTATTCACAACCACATGTACCGTCACTGTTACCAAAGTGATAAATGTATGATTTATTATTTACTTATTCATGGGAAAAGTGCAATATTGGTGTGCCATATGCTTCTGGTTATTTCAGTGAAAATGTATATAATAAATTATACAAATTTTCATGTTGAGAATAATTATATGTGGTTTGTTGCGTGAATCTGGTTTTTAAATTTTATTTTGTTAAATGTTTCTTTTTTGGCAGATGTTTTAAAGGTACACTACATGTAGAACTGTAGAAGGTCGACAGTTTAGACTCAGCAAAACAAAACTGAAGAACAGACTCCAGTGCTTGGTCAGACAAGGTTAATTGTATTTCACAAGCAATGATGCCAAAAAATTCACCATAAGGAATTTAAATTACTGCGATTATGCACAAAGCAAGTAAGCGAGATTGATGTGTGTTATTATGTAGAATAATTGTGTAGGATCATTCCAGCCATGGTGAATTTTAAGCCCATTTTGCATAAAGCTGTTTCTCCCTCAGGAAATTTCTGTGTTACGTTAGCATTTGAGGTATTTTTTATTTCGATTTTTTTTTTTTTCCAGAATCTGACGTGGTTCTTTGGGGTACATGTTTGTCCCAGTGTTTTGGGATGTTCAGTTCTTTCAGAGATGTTTCAACCCTACATGAACAAAGCAATTTTTTTCCCTTCATGTTTATTTTGCAAGGCCAAGCGGCAACCCTAGGTTTGCCATCTTATAAATCTGACCCTGAATTTGTTTGGAGCTGAATGGAAGTGAATGGCAACCAAAGGTACGAGAATAAGAAAAACATTTTCTGATAACAACATGTAAAAACCCACAGGAGTGTTAAGAGGGGCGGAGGCCACACTGGAAATTGTGTTTCACATTCACTGTGACCCAAATAATTCCTTAAAACCTTTTGCGTCTTGTTATTTTCTCTTCTCTTGACTTTGCATGTCTTTTCTTTTCTCCGCTTCCTTTCACTCCTCCAATTTCTCCTCTGCCTGTAACGGCTGATACTTTTTTTTTCATATAACTCCCTGTAAACGCATTCCTCAGTTGAAAATCCCCTGCTGGATGTTCAAGATAGGTACTTTGGAGCGGTTGAGTGGTAATGTGCATTTAAATGGGTCATGCATTTAAATGCACTTAAATTGGCTTGGACATGCGATTCATGCATTTAAAGGAGAGGAGTCCTGTGGTGCTGGCGGTAAGCCGAGGCTTCTCAGTTTGACCCAGAAGGCCATAGAGAAGTACGACGCAAAACACTTTTACACCACTAGATATCCGGTGTCAATTGTGTTATTGTAATGGAGTGCTTCCCGAGCATTTTTCCTCAAGACCTTCCCAGCTGTTAACGGTGGTAACTCTTCCCGGTACGCCTTCACACAGACACACATATGGCCCAATGTCACCTGCTATTCTGTACTTACAACATCGCACACGCACACACACATATATGCGTGTCAGGTCTGATGCCAACTACTTAAAAAAGAAACAGTATAATCGACCCCAGGTGGAAAATATTAGCTTTACTTCTGAAGCGCACACTGTGAAGCTGTTTAAACTCTACAAAAATATGCCAGGCTCCATTACCAGCTGTCTGCGCTGGCATCTCTCGCAATTTATCCAAATGTCATTCTTTAAGCTGTCAGTAAACTGTGCCAGATTACCAGATAGGCAATCAATCTTTTTTCTGTGCCAGCATTTCATTTCTCTAATAGAGTAGAATATTATAAAATAGAATAGAATAGAATGGCTCTTTGAAGATGAAGTACATCATGTTACACAAACTAATTAGTATCAGTTTTGTATGCAAACACACACAGTTTTACCTAAGTATTGCTGGCAAGGTAGGAGCTCTAGCCTTCTTGCTCACTGGACACCATGACTACCAAATTTAATTTAAGAATTCACTTGTAAACAGGAGACCTTTGTAATAAATAGAAATTAGACAAAATGAATTTGTTAACCAGTAGGTACCGCCATTTGGCTGTAGCTGCTGTTGATATTCTGCCCTGGCTGGAATGCAGAAATGTTGCCAGAATCTGTTGTTTTTTCCAACATTGTTGTGCCTATTTTGAGTCATTTTGCTGTGGCCATTTTGCATTCGTCTTGAAATGCGTTCAATCTAACTCCACAGGGGATGCAAGATGGCACGACTGGACTATCGCATTAGACAGCAAAGCAGGCACCAGCTCCAAAACCAATCCACATCCGAGAATAGTCTTTTTTTTTTCCCCCTGTCACAACCAGTTGGCAACAAAGCCTCCCATCGCTCCAACACTTCACCAAACCAGTGGGCAGAACGGCTTCAAAATAAAGCCTCCAAAACCAGTGCGCTACAGGTGAAAACCAGCGCAACTTACAGTTCAAACCAGTTTAAAACCAATCCACTTTGCCGGAGTCAACCGATTAATACCATGTGAGATTACAGAGGGAGGTGTGTCTTGGTTAACTGTAGCTTTTAGGGTAAACAGAACAGGGCGAGCTGCATCATTTTTGTTAAACTGGAGCAAATCACCCTGTGACCAGTCTGCACCACAGACTCACACAGAGGAAGAGGCCCCTCTCCCCCCTCTGACCAGCTGGCACGGTGCTTTGCCTGTCAAATTCTTTAGCAAGGCAGTTGGCAGGGGCACCTAAATTCAGGACGGGGCCACTTGTTCTCCATCAGGTTTTTCATGTCGTCTTATTGATCGTAATTCCTGTGACTCCAGCTGTAGAAAATTAACATACATATATTCCAAAATATTTTTCCTCTCTTGCCTGAAACGGCTTGGAGAGAGAGAGAGAGAGAGAGAGAGAGAGAGAGAGAGAGAGTGTTTGAAGTACTTTGGGGATTCGGCTTGGGTACAGAATTGGTGGAGGGTGCAGGGTGGGGGTTCTCTGGGGAATCACCCTCTTTTAATGATTTTTGCATCTTCCCAGAATAATTTGTCATGCACACTACTGTATACACGCATGCAAAGATATGAACACACACAGAAAACAAAAACATACTGTGTCTAGAGCCAGAATTCCCTGGCCTATAACCTTTAATAAATAACCACCGCCCCTACATGCATACCCCAAAAATATAAAATCACTGAGATGTATAGGTGTGACAATGAAAACTGAAATGTGTAGTCACTGCCTTGTCAGCGTAATTCCTACCTGGGAATCCCCCGTTTGCATTTTGCCTCTGTGTCTAAAACAAAACCAGACTTGGTGAAATCAAACAGTCAAAGAACTGATTCATTCTGCTTGTGCGCCGACTTCCCAAAATGCCTTGAAATTTTCTTCCTTATTTTCTCATGCATTTTTAAATGCCTCTAAATATTTTTTTCCTCAATTAAAAATTAACAGATCTGTTTCGCAGACACCAGGCGATGATGACAAAATTGCTGAGAAAGTGAAACGCACCTCCTCTTTAAACTTTAATCTAACCCAAATACCAACAGTACACGGCACTAGCTTTTGCACAAACCCTAAATCTGATGCTGAATTGTAAATGCGCATACAGGATAGAAATACAGCCATTAAATAAGGCTAAGACAATAGCTAAATTGTTCCCTGGGAAGACGTATATTTAAACACAATGCGTATGATGAGATGTAACGTCATTTATTATTGCTGCTGTTACTGAGACAGAATGGGGGTTAAAAGTTAGAAGGATGTGCCCCTCTGTGTTTTGTGCTGGTAGTATTGCACTATCCTCTGACTCTCACTTTACATTTTTCATTGTAGTGTATTTTGCCCATTTGATTTCACTGTGAAATGTATTTCTGTGCCTAAGTATTGATGCCATGCTCTTATTATTTCACAAGATCTATACATATATTTGCTAGTTCTGTTCAGTCATGCCTCTGCATCTCTCTGAGTATTTCACTGCTGTCACTCATCTCTTGGCTCCTGTCATTCCCAGTAATCCCCTGATGCTGGTCCATATTGATTACATTTATACTGTCATGGGTGATATTACTGAACATATTTGTTACATACTTACAAATGGATCCTCATAAATTTAATGATCCCTTTTAATTAACGTGACCTATTAAGTATTGTGTTGTAAACTACACACATATCTTTTACCGTTTACTTATTTATCAAGCTTGAAATCTTACTGCATCACCTCATACTTACACACACACACACTCACACACACACGCTCTTACACATCCAAAATGCATGCATACATTGGTTATCCATGCCGGCACATGTGGAAGATTGTTGGGTCGATTGCAGTAGCTGGGGGGATGGGTGTCACTGCTTTTGAGCATTTTAGCACCTCATGTGCATTGATGAATAAAACATCACGCACACACTCGCACATACACACACGCACGCATACACGCAGAGAAAGATTAATAAAACATTGATCCATGTATTATGCATTTGTGGTAGTTAGCTAGATCAGCGTGTGTATGGATGATGGAAGAGACAGTTGTGTGTGTCTTGTATTTGAATGCCGTGTTTGTTTCTGTTCAGTGTCTGAATGTGTGTGTGTGAGTGTGTGTGTGTGTGTGTGAGATGTGTTAGTGCTGGAGCCGAAAAACAGAACGGCTCAGCAGACTAATTACAGCATTGTCTTTAGGCAATACTTGGAATTACACCTTTTTTATCACCATCTATCTACTTTCTGTTTCCTTCCTCTATTTTTTCCCTATCTTCTTCGCTCTCTCTGTCTCTCTCTTTCTTTATCTTGTCCATTTTGCTCACTCACAAATTCCCTGACATTGTTGTTTACATGCGCCGCATAGTTTCACATTCAAATTTCCTCCTCTTCCCCCTTCTCTCTCTGTCTCTTTCTCTCCTCCAAACAAATGGCTCTACAACATTTTCAACATTCATGCCTTGTTCCGTGCTCTTAGTTGTCTGATGGGTACAAGATGTAGTTTCGCCGGAGTGCTGCTTCAGAAAGTGCGGTGCGCAAATATTGGATAAACGGCGGTGGAGAGGGAGCCTGTTTACTTTAGGGCTGATGCGATCTGGGATACATGCTTTGATGCTTCTCTTTGCACTGTGCGCGTCCTCTTGTTTGAAAAAAGGTGACATGTCTTATTAATGAAGCCTGCATACCGAAACCAATCTCTTCACTTTGTTTCACCTCATTTTAGCACCATGTCAGACTAGACGAAAAGGCCGGCAGGGGCTAAGTGAGAATAGAGGTAAAAAAAAAAAAAAAAAAAATGATAAGATGACACTGCGGTGTATTTATACTTACTTGAGTTCGAACAGCAGACGAAACTTTGATGACATAACCTGCGGCAAAGGTGGCTGGTCCAGATACGTCTGCTTTGAATGTGTACAGTACACACGCATGTGAAAATAAATGTCTTTAAATGTCTCAGAAATTGGACAACTACCAGCATTCACCCTTTTTGCACAAGCACCATTTTCCATTTTCAGGCTAAATTTTCCAGGACTGAACTTTCCTTCGACCAGCCACTTCTCGCCTGATCACGTTTTTCCTCCAAAGTTTTTGAACGGACCGAGGATCGAAACATCGCAAACATCGAAACAAAGACAAATGAGCAACCTCATCTTCAAAAACAAGCCAAAATAAGCATATGTTTCTTATTTAGATTTTCAAAAGACAATGCTATTATTGTATTTCCTCTGTGATTTTATGCAGCTGTTTTGCTCTGGTGATAATTCTGGTTTTGTCCCACAGGTGTGACTGTTTGGGTCTAAGTTATATTTCAAGTTGAGGTTCTGCTGCTTAAAATCTTTTTAATCATCATGTAAATGAAATTGTGATAAAAAAAATAAAAAAATAAAAAAATAAATAAAGCAACCACATTTTAATTTAAGCCCGAAAAATACAACCTGCAACCCAAGCAACTCAGGAAAACACAAGCCCAAAAGTTGCTTCTCAGTGTCAGACTTGGCAGCAGCGGATGCACATACAAATAAAAGATTGTTGTCTGATGAGTTTGCCCGAAGGCACAAGTGCGAAAACACAAAATGAATCAAGGAAAAAAAAGACAAAGCCACACATTCATAATCAGCGCTCCTGTTGTGCCACTTCAAGTATGAGCGAGTGGATGGACAGAGGAATCGATGAACAAACCAATGGACGGAAAGATGAGCATCTGAATCAATAATTCATATATACTTTACCATACAACAAGGTCACGCTGGTGATTTTAAAGGGATATGCTCGAGTGTGTGTGCAAGAGCCCGCTGACCTTGTCTCCGTTCATTCATATGTGCGAGATTCCATCTGCACCTTTACATTTTTCATGAAAAGAAAAGCTGCCCTGAGGTTTTCCTTTTCTTTTCTTTCAGTCTTTCTGTCTTTCTTCCTTTAATTGTCCGCTCTCCATCCTGCATGCCTCTGCCCTTTCTTTGTGTCGCTCTTTCTTGGTTGAACCTCATCCTTTGACATTTCTTTCTTGCTCTCCCTTTTTTCTCTCTCCAGATGAAAAGATGGCAGTCTGTTGAGGTAAAGCGAAAGATCAGACCGGGCTTCGAACATAAGATGCTCTGCGTTCACTTTGTGGCAGTTCGGCAAAGCTAAAGTGTGTTGTTAATGTGTACACTTTTTTTTGAAGACACACACTCACACACGCATATAGATACAGGGCTATAATGTCACAGATCACCCATCACCCAGACACACAAACACACTTACAGATGCCTAGAACTTAACTGCTCCACAGGTAGGCGTGATCTCATGGGTTGGTGCGACCCTACACACACACACACACACACACACACACACACACACAGAGTCACACGCACAGATAACCATTCATACTGACATTGCCCATTAGCAGTGATGAACTGCTGTGGCAAGGGAGAAGGAGAATGAGAAAAGTAGAAAAAAAAAGTTAAGAGTCACAAGGGAATGAGAGACATGGAGAAACAGTAAAAGAGAGAGAGAGAGAGAGAGAGAGAGAGAGACTAGGGCAAGCTCTGTATTCATATGATTGATGCGGATCCCTGATGGGTCATAGCTGGTGGGTGGCAGATGGGGACACACACCCACACT
>OMLB01056116.1:0-10899 GCA_900302555.1 Myripristis jacobus
ATCCATTATAAATGCAGCGCAAATGTCTTTTTAAGCTGTTGGGGGTAATTACTGTTTGTATGAGTGGGTATCAACCCCAAGGAGCTAATGGCAGCATTTGTGTTTATGCATGCAAGCCTCTGTGTGTGTGTGTGTGTGTGTGTGTGCGCGTGCATACAGTAAGTGTGTATGTGTGTTCCTTCCCTGAGGGAATTTTCTCCTGTTGGAAATCGACTGTCTCTCTCTGGGCTCCCTGCAGCAGGTTGCCAATATTTCAATCTGCTGTGTAATTAATAATTTATTTAATATGCTATGTGTGTGTGTGTGTGTGTGAGTGCATCTCTCTGTGTATGTGTGTGTGTGAGTGTTGTGACCTCGGGACAAGTAAGGAGTGATCTATTCTCAGCGCTGCTTCCCGATGAATTGAGTTCTATTACACCTTGTTTTGCTCCAGTCAGGTATATGGGCATATGTGTGTGTACGTGCTTGCGTGTGTGTGTGTATGTGTGTTGTGCAGTGTGAGAGAGGAAAGCGTCAAGGTTGAGGAACATCAATACCTGGATGAGATGAGACCTTTTCCTAGACACACACACACAGATACACACACACACACACAAACACACCTGTGTGCAGATGCCTGCTGGCATAGATCAGTGTCTGCCTTCATTCAGATCCATGGCAGCAGATGCTTTTTCCTCTGGCGGTGTGTGTGGCACAATGAGTCCAACATGACACTAACACTTCAGAGGTGAGGGTTCAGTTTCCACCGGCGCCACCTGGGATACAAATGAGTTCCTGAGAGGTATCGCTGAGGAAAAACGAAACATACACCACTTAACGTTTTATTCTGTTCATTGTGTAACTGTAATTCCATGAGGACACCTCTCCTCTTGCTTTTCAGATATATCAGCATCACACACAGTCACACACATTCACACCTGCATGGAACCGGGAGCCAGGAACCCCTTTTCCACCAGAGGGGACAGTCCCTGATTTTGTCACCGGGGTTTAGTTTCTGGGCCCATAACACTTCCTGCAGCCGAGGCTGTACCATCAGGGGGAGGGGTAGAGCTTCACATCCTCTGCCATTTTTAAAAACAAGAGCAAGCGAACGCAAACACAAATTATTAAAAGAGTGTTCTATCGATTTTGAGTAACTGAGAGAAAAACATATGGCTCAGCTCCACTCACATCTGCACACCACGTCACTTTTTATCTCTGTTACATAAAAGTTTATGTTTCCTCTTCTCAGCCCTCTTCTGGCTTTTCGAGCCTCCTCAATCTCATTTTCACCTTCAAAGTGTTTCTTCTCCAAAACCAAATGCAGCATCACGGCAGCACCGTCGTAAATAATCATGACCATAATAATGGCTTCCATGTTATTGTTTTGCTGTTGTCAGTTGCCCTTATTTACATTAAGTTGTGTGGTTTTGGGATGCTCAAAGGGGCTTAGGGAGCATCGCTTTGCCCATGGAATCCCTCTTCCAAGAGCAAGAACCAGCAACTTTGGTACCAGATGTTTTTGGTGGAAAACCGGCATGAAAACACTTCCATGGAGCAGGTTGGAAGTTGAAAGTGATTTCTTTTAAATTCGAGGAGATGCAAACAAATGACATAAGACATGACAAGGCTGGAGTTGTGAAATATGCCAGCAATTTGCTCTCCTGACTCACATCCGCACATGCCTGCAGATGCTAAGAGATTTACATGTGCATAGATATTTAAATACATTCACAAACCAGAAACCCATTACCACTGAAACCAGTGCCTGTGACATACACAGGCAAAGAATGTGAGTATGTGTGTGTGTGTGTGTGTGTGTGTGTGTGTGTGTGTGTGTGTGGCAGGCAGAGTTCAGTATGTGACGTCTGCTGAAAAGAGAACATCTCCTTTGATCTCATCTGCCACAACAGCGACATGTGTTGGTATGTGTGTGTGTGTGTGTGTGTGTGTGTGTGTGTGTGAGGTGCCAGTCAGGGTGAGGGTCTGCACCACACTGCTGATGGCCTGTCTGGTCCTGTCAGACCCCGATGGCTCTGTGTTTGTGTGTGTGTGTGTGTGTGTGTCCAAAAATGTCACTTGGCACTCTTCCCCGAAGCAGGATCTTAGACCTGACGGTAACCTCGCCACACACACACACACACACACACGCACACACACACAGGCTTTCCTTACTTGCCTTTTAAGAGAAAATATTCACAAATAAATAAACAGGAGCAGAAACGTCAGCAGCGAGCTTGGTCCCACTGAACAGTCAGTGTTACATCACTGCCAGGTATTAACTCTTTTACCAGTTAATGTTACATTATTGACACTGGTTTTAAAGTCAGACTATTGACACTGTAAGGGTAGCAGTGGGCAAATTGATCAACCACTCGCTTAATGCTGACAACATTAAGAACATGTTGGAACTCCATTACCTCATGTCTCTGTGGCAGCCTGACTGTACACACACACACACACACACACACACATACACACACATGTACATACAAGGATACATGCCAGACATGAAAGCACTCAGACACACACACAGTTATGCTTAAAACCACACACCACTCATACACACAACAAAGATACACACCCACAACATGTACTATTTGGTTGATTCTTTACATGCGTGTGTATTTCAAAGGGCGAGGGTGGCGCCATTTTATTATGAAAGGGTGAAGGAGAAGCAGACTTTGACTTTTCTCTCTTCCTCCTCTTTCCCTCACTCCCTGACACATCAACGGGACTAAAAGCAACAACTCTTGTCTTGGCCTCCTGCTATCACTTCCCTCCCTGCTTCTCTTTCTCTCTCAGATGCCAGCCGTAATGGCAGTGCCAGGCAGGTGATGGTGATGCCAAGCAGGAATGACACACACACACACACAAACACACACACATACACAAACGTCTCCCCACGGACGCTCTTAATTAGACTCCACCCGTCCCCCACGGTCCCTGTGGCAGCCTAGACAAAGGGAGGCTCACTCGTTTGGACGTGTGTACGAATGTGTGTGTGTGTGTGTGTACATGCGAGTGAGTGTGTGTGTATGTCTGAGGGGCCTATCTTTAGCAGATGCTCATACCTCTCCCCGTCTCTCTGCGCGGAGCAGCGGTGCTATCATTAAAGTGTCATTGAGAAGTGGCACCACTTAATTTTAGCTGCTCTCACTGGGGGCACCGAGGGAGACACTGGAGACCGAGGAGGGAGGGACAGAGAGAGGGAGAGGGGAGGAAGAAACCGAGAGTAGAGGGGAAGGGGTGAGGTGGCAGTGGGGGGGTAGATAGGAGAGATACAAAGGTTGGAGACGAAGAATTAGAGACAAAACGTGCATGTTTGAAAGAAAAATGGGAAGAAAGAGGAGTTAGGAAAAGGGACAGGGAGAGCTTTTTGCAGAGGGCAAATACAGGTGCTGAAATTCTGTAAAATATACCTGCATTGATATGTAGATGCATATAAATACTATACTCTTCCTGCAACCCACTCCTATGCAAAATAATTAAAGAAAATAGAGAAAATAAAATACCATAGCTTGAAAAAGGGAATTAGATTAGATACATCCAGAGTTAGAAGAAACATACTCTTAGCAAGATCAGTCCACTCCAGTCAAACTTAATGGACTACAGGCCATTTGCAACCAGAAGATATAAAAGAGGAGACCGCTCTCTCACAAACTCACCTGATGGTCCCTGCAGTGAGGGGGATGATCTTGTTATGCAAAGTTTAGTGAGGAAAAATTAGTGGAAGAATGTGGGTAGAAACAGCGAAAGAGACAGAAAGAACAGAGGAGGGAAGAAAAAGCAGCATTTGAGTGAGACACACAGGGAATGGCGAACGAGAGAATCAGCGAAAGGAAGTGAGTGACAGGTGGAGGATGGGTAGAGCAGAATAAAAGGGAAAAGAGTAAAAATTGGAGTGAGAGACTGATAGACAGAGAGAGAGAGAGAGGATGCATTTTACAAGGCTGAGGGGTTTATTTACGCCCCTCTCAGCAATTTCCCAAACAACTGATTGTCCTGAGATGAGTTAGATGAGACACACACACACACACACACACACACACAGCATCCTGGTGGCGTCTCAGTAATGAATCCATGTCTGAGGGACGTCAGGTGAGAAGCAGCACTTCCTATGGAGGACTCAAAATAACCAACTGGAGAGAGAAAGAGAAGACACTGATAGACAGACACACAGACAGATAGATAGATAGATAGATAGATAGATAGATAGATAGATAGATAGATAGATAGATAGATAGATAGATAGATAGATAGATGTGTGAATGATGGGTTGAAGAAGTTGTAAATTCAGAAGATTTGCATCTTATCTACATCTGGAACGGTACAAACGTGTGCCTCTCTATCAGTGTGTATTTGGGTTTCGCCGGATCTTTTCTTCTTTCCGACTTTTTCGTTCACTGACCTTGACCTTGGCATCACCACTTACTTCCCTCCCTCCTTCCCGTTTGTCTGTCTGCCCAATGTGTCAGTAAAATGTTAGCACATTGTCATTGTCTCCACGAGCAGGTATAGACTTGTTAATGCTGCCCCCGTCTCCCCTCCGCTGCTATCTGCTATTTAGATTTTGTCTCCAAGGCTAATCTGTTATCATGAGGCACTTGGCAACACATGCAGAACGAGCTTCCACCGTCGCTACAAACTGTTACTTTTACTCCAGGGATTTTTCTGAACTTTTTTTTTCTTTCTTTTTTGACTCTTCCCCATCACATCTTCTTCTTTTCCACCTCTTTCCTGCCAGCCATCCGTCTCGCCTCCTTCTCCCTCCACCCAAGGTCTTTCAAGTTTAGTGAGGGTTGAGCAAGTTTTGTGAAGTTGAACAGCTTCAGTGAGCTGACGCGCAGCACGGGCAGCGCTGCAGTAAAACAGCTAAAACTATATTTTTTCTCCGTTGAAGTTGCTGCGTGTGAACCTTTGTTTCACTATGTTCTGCTTTCTTTTTTTGAATTTTTAGCTGAGCTGAGCCGAAACCGCTCCGCTCCCAGCGATGACCTCTTGAAGCCAAAAATCTATCTGTCTATCTATCTATCTATTATTTTTACAGTGTCTCTGCATTATTAGTCAGTGCACCAGAGGTAAAATATGAAATATGAAAAATGAGGCAAGGGAGACAATAAAGGTCTTGAAGCACATTTTCCAGCATGCCTTCTCTCTCATCAGAATATTTCTTGCTACCATCTTTTCATCAACATTTCATTAACATTAATCACACGATTTATTTCTCACCCTCAAAATTCAAATTACATTCATTCATCTCCACATGATCTAAATCATATTTTGCAGGTGGGAGTAAGTTGATTGATTTATCCCTGGCAATGTCTTATTCAGTTTTAGTGTTGCAAAGAGAATTTGTGAGATAAACTAAACTATGGATGGCGAGCCTCTTTTAGTAGTGCAGTCCAAGGTGGATACACTATGTGCATGCTCAAAGCCTTTGCCAGGCCTTTCTTATTAAAGCAGTGAGGTAATGAAGTATAGTTTTTTTTTTTTTTTTTAAGTATCCAAACATATTTGAGTGAACACAAAGCAAGCACCCCAGCCCACAAACTCAACAGGATGTCCTTCTACCTTATTTTAATAGCGAGCTCCAGCCCCCCTGTATTCTCCTCCCGCTCGCCTCTCCTCACACTCCGCCCTCCCTCCCTCTCTCTCTCCTTGTTTGACACTTTCTGTCATACAGTCTTGGCATCTGCTCCCTGTCCTTCCTCCATCCCGCCATCGCTCCCCCCTCACCCCACTCAATGCAACTTAGTCTTTAAACCCCTCGTATATTCTTTATCTAACTTTCTGTCTCTTCCCCGCTCTTTGTATCTCGGTCCGCACGCTGCGCCTCCGTCTCATCTCATGCCATGTGGCGTGCTACACGGGGCAGCTGACTCAAAAATCCTTGTATGAATCCCCTTGCGTTGGCTGGGGTTTGATTGCGGCTCTCTCGTGCTGGGATCCCTCTGACTTTACAGCCCTCCCCTCTTTCACCACGGGACGCTTCTGTGTCTGCAACCCTCTCTACTTACTTTACTTTGCTGTGTCCCCTCCGTCTCTGCTTATCAACACTGGGATTAATCAGTCGCTGGGTTTCCATCAAACTATTTTTATTAGGAATAAGAAGGAATAAGAAATAAGGAATAAGAAGAGAGAATAAGAAATGATGGATGGAAATGTGATGGACATTTTAATTAAAATTTCCTCAGTATGGAAAAAAATAAAGATTTTTGGTAAAATATGTGATAAACTGGAATGGGAACACACTTGTGTAAGGCGGTGTTATTAGGGGAGTAATGACTCATTCATTGCATCAATTATAAATCCTGACAATTCAACTGCATAGAAACAAACAGAATGAATCTCCCTGATTTCAGACTGAATTGATATGAAAGGCTTTGAATCAAATCGTTCAAGATCTAAGGTTGGTGATTTACCAGGAATTGGAACTTTTTTTTTTAAGAGAAAAAAAAATGTTTAAACAAAAAAAGGTTCTAACAGTAAGTGTGATTCACATGGTTAAATTTGGGCTAAAAGTACTGAATGTAATCTATGACTTGAATTGGTGTTTACAGTATCAAATGGGATTGAATTGTATCAAAAACAAGTCTTTAAATCACTAGTAAATTTTAAATTGAACTAAATCTCAGATAAGCCAAAGATTCAGACCCCAATAATGATGCTGTTTTGGTTCAGTTCGACGATCTCAGTGACTGAAAACCTTGTTGCTCTCGCTTTCACACTGTTTAACGGATGGAAAACACACATGCACGCACACACACGCACACACACACACACACAGTATCTTCCAGACATGATCAGCAGTCAAAGTCAAAGGGCCAGTTAGGGTAATGACATCAGGGAACGGTAATGGTAATGACTCTGCTGACGGTTTCGGAGCGTTGTGTTTGTGCGTTTCTGACCGCTAATTAATGGTCCAAAGTGTTTCCATTGTATTCAGAGCAAACCGGCGATTAATCACAGATGGTGATTTGTCATGGCTGCAACATCTGTCCCTTACATGTACTGTACTACCACACCCTCACACACACTTTATCTACGTCTGAACGTGGCATTTACAAAAGTAGGGTAGAGCTGCAGGGTTTGTGTTGAGGATGAATCAGGGCACCACAACAGGAAAGGAGATGAGAAAACACATCAGGAGAAAGGAAACAGAGGGAAAAGGAAGAGAAGTGAACTCTGGAAAAATGTAAGACTGGAGAAGCGTGGAGGAGCGAGACAAGTCAGAAGAGGATGAAAAAAAGTAAAATAAGAGGAGAGATGAAGGGAAAGGAGAAGCGGGAGAAAAAAAAAGAGGAGACGAGAAGAACAACAGGGAGACGGGAGCCGAGTAGAGGAGAGAGGACGCGAGAACCGAGAAGACGAGGACGACGCGAGGCGAGGAAAAAGGCGAGGAGCGGAGACCTGAAGAAGGGATGAGAGAGGAGAAGACGAGGAGGAGAAAGGAGTGAGGCCCTCTTCATTTATTGCTCCAGTGGAGAAGAACGCAGAGCTCTCTAATGGCGCTGCCGTGGTAATAACAATAAAAACCAGGGGAACGAGAGGAAGAGAGAGAGAGACGGGGAGAGAGACAGACAAAGAATGAGAACAAGGGAGAGATGAGGACAGAGGGGAACGCATAAAGCATGATTGTTTTCTTTCTATATCTCCATATTTCCCAGTCTCCTTCTCTTGCTCCCTCTCTCTTTGCCCCCCTCCTCTTCCCCGCTCCCCTCTCTCTCTCTCTCTCTTTCTCTTTCCCCTCTCTTCCCCTTTCCTCTCTTTCCACTGTTGGCGCTGTGTGTCCTTGCTCTATGCTTTGTTAGGCAGGGCAGTGGCACTGCTGTAGCTGCTGTGTCAGGGCTTTCTATTGGTGGTGATTAATGTATGGAGATGGACTGATCGTCACCAGCCACCAACAATATTCACACGGCGGTGCCACACATACAGGGGCACGGAGGCACAACAGCAACTGATGCAAATGTGCACGCTCTACCTGTACACGCACACTTTTGATCGATTTTTTAAATAGGATTTCAGTATATAAAATGCATCGTATATATGATTTCAGGTTATGTTTTTAGTACATAAACCTGTGAAAACAAAGATGGATGATGTATTAAAAAAAATGCACATTATGTCGATTGAAATTTGCAGGAGCGTTTTCGGTTTCTTCCAATCTGTTGCATGGCTTGCCAGGCAGTGCGAGAAAAATGAGGTCTAATGTGTGACGTAGATGAGAGTCTTATCTGGCAACAGGAATTGCACGCACAACACTGGGTTGGACACGTGTGTCAGCAAACAGGAGAAATGACCAAAAGCCTAAGAAAAACGAGAATCCAGGGGGAAAAAAACAGGAGTGGTGACTGGTATAAAAGTGATATTTTCACAACATATCTGAGTATGGCTTCCTGTCCAAAGTGTCATCAAGCAAAGCACCGACTCTTTACCGGCTTTGACCTCCCTTAAGCAAAAAAGTCAAAATTTTCCTTTGGGGTTGAATTAGTAAATATACGTTAAAGTTACATTAAGCGGTGAGGGTTGATTTAAGTGAGGACCAGTTAGGCTAAACTAAAAGTAAATAAATATTTTTTTTGCCCCATCACAGATATGACTGATAATTTAACAGCTTATCCTAACCTTTTTTTTTTAGTTGAAGCTAAACAGTCCCCATTTTTTGTGATTTTAATTCTGGCAGCTTTGATAGCAGCAGGCGTATACACACGTGTGTGTGTGTGACAGCAGACACAAGGGTAGCTGCATTAGACACATCAGGCCAAGGGTGGACGCCTCATTGCATCAGATCTTTACGAACGGATCACAAAATTACATGGAAATGAAAAGCGGAGCCAGAGGGAGCACTCTGACTTGTTTTTAAAGGCCCCAAACAGTTGTTACTTAACAAGTTTATTTAACAAGTAGAATTTGCGGAATCTCTTGGTAGCAAATGGCATCCCAGCTTGGCATTTCTTCCCTGTTGTGATTAGGCCACTGAGACGGTAGATAAATTAGCTTTGGGTAGAAAATGAAAGTGCAAGATATACTGGGCTGCCCTGTGAGAGTTCATGTTGTAACTAGCCACAAATGTGCGCACACACACACACACATACACACACACACTAAACCCTTCCTCCCTCTGTTCCTTCCCACACACCTTCCCATCCATCAGGCCATCTCAGGGAGCTGCCCGTGGTTCCACTGGCTGGTTTAATTGTTAATGCTAATTGCTATTTATTGGCTCAGATGCAAATGATAGGCCGGCCAAAGTGAAATTTTATGAGGAGTGAACTCCCCCTCTCACACAAATTGAAAAAGTGAAACAAGAGGAAGAGGGAAATGAGGCGAGAAGAGAAAAGCTTAATGGCGGCTCTTTAATGGCAAAGAGCAAAAATTAAGACTGATTTAAGACGCAGAGCAAAATCCCCCCCAAAATCCTCTGTGATCCCCTCTCAGGGAGATACCCATTTGGCACGAGACGAGAAGAGAGGGGAGAGGAGAGGGGAGAGGAGAGGAGAGAAGAGAAGAGGAGAGGAAATGAGAGGAGAGGACCCTAAAATCTCTAAACATATATCTCAAAATTGATTAAAGCGAATGGAGGCTCAACAGCCTTATAACCTCACAACATGTTTAATTTTTGTGACTTTACATGAAATTTTTATAAAAGTGGGTGGAAAAAATCTTATTTTGTTAGTTTGCATGCCTTTGGTCGTGTTTCTGGGTTTTAGGGTTGCAGAATCATAAACACCCAAATAACCTTGCACTACACATGTCGGCGAAGTCCAACCATTTCCACCGTCTGTCCTGCTGAAGGCCGCCTGGTGAACAGGGAAGTGTACAGTACAAGTCGTCTGTTCGTCCAGAAAAAACACTTCCTGGAATTTATCTCGTCAATTAATTATGGAAATTCCAATTGCGCAGATTACATGTTTTTTACATGGACCTTGGTGGTTAAACCTGTGTGACCTACAGTCTTAGGATCAAGATGTTTTATGGGTCAAATGTTGTTTTTGTGTTAATGCCACCTGAAGCAAGAGTGGTGGAAAAGGTAGAAAGCTATACAAGTATTGTTAATTGCTTCTTTTTTTTTTTGACTCACTTGGAAATAAAAGCACTGGTATAAAAATCCTCTAATATAAAAGTAAAAAGTTCCTTATTTAAAACACAGTCACAGTAAAAAGTAGTACTCAGAGAATGTTGCTTGATGCAAAGACGAGAGCACAGCATTCAAGCTTGACTTTTTTAATTTGAAAATTTCAAGTGCAGAAAGTGAGGCCAGATCACCCCGCTCTTTTTGTGCTGACTGACTGTCCACTGCAAATGGCCTCATAATTGGTCCACTTTCTGCTGCTTATGAACAACTACACACAGTGAACTCTGTAAAGGATGTGATTTACTGTGGGGTGAATTACTAGTTACAGTTACATTAATATGAGTAAATATATTTAGTCACTTCCTCCCTTATAAGAAGAAATTTCAATTATTGATTCAATATTAAATGAGTTTTTTAAAATTTTATATGAATAGGTAGATAGATAGAGAGATAGATGGATAGATAGATAGATAGATAGATAGATAGATAGATAGATAGATAGATAGATAGATAGATAGATAGATAGATAGATAGATAGATAGACAGACACCAATTCATAAGTGCAAAGCTATAGTGCAATAATGTATTAGAGCAAAGCATATGGAGAATGACAGACACTGGACTGAGGTCAAACTTAGCCAGCGGCAGCTACCGACTGGCTCCCTATATATTTAGTGCGTGTGTGTGTGTGTGTGTGTATCTCTGTGTGTGTGTGTGTGTGTGCGTGTATGTGTAGACTTTCCTGGAGTCCAGGAACAGGGCGAGCTCAGCGGCCCTGTGCAACATGGCGGTGTCCGTCTTTGCCTTTTAGGCTCCCTCATTTGTTTTCCATCCATCCATCA
>OMLB01056122.1:0-12566 GCA_900302555.1 Myripristis jacobus
CTGTTTCCAGCAGGGTCCCTTGACCTCTGACCTCCAGATGTCTGAATGAAAATGGGTTCTCTGGGCAGCCACGGCTCTCCCCTCTGCAGACATGCCCACCTTCTGCTAATCCCATGCAGTTTGGCCCACAAAGCCTGCAGTCCACATGTGTTCCTGTGGCCTGTTGTAAAATGGTGTGTGTGTGCAGACTGGGGCCTAAACAGTCTTGGAGTTGCATCAGTTGGCTTTGACTGGAAAGCTGAGACTCTTGTGGATTCAATGAGCCACATTTGATTCATGTGTGATGATGTTGGCCCCCATAGCAGCCATTTCACTGCAGGCAGAGCATTTTGTCAAACTGGACGTCGCTGTAGAAAATGACCTCTAGGAGAATCACAGCCTCATCAAACTTTACAGACACAAACTAGAGGAGAATTTTTAAAAAATCACAATAAACCATAATATTGAAGTACAATAGTTAGGTATCGCAATATATTTAGAATCAGTACCCAAGTATCGTGACAGTATTGAATCAGGAGTTGTCACTCCACATGTCATCATGCAGAAACAAGAGAATAGACTGCAGCTTTGTGTTGGACATGAGGCACAAACAGACCACAACATGTTTTACATTTCTCTTTGGGCATTTCTTACGAAGCACTTTGCCTGAAAGTGCTCAGACTCTTTCACACACACAAGCCTTTTTAAAAAAAAACTGACTGGTTGACTGATTGTTCAGACACTAATCAGACTAGTTAAACTTGGAAAAATGGACTTTTGCACATTTCTGTTTGCGTCTTTCTAATCCTGGAATGCCAGGCCGGTTGTGTTTCAATGCATTGCAACGAGACGCGTCTGTCCTGGATCCCCGGCTCGTCCGCGACCCCGCAGCCTCCACAGGACAGCAGAGGAAGGGCTGACCCTCGTCTTCATTCACATCTTCTCCCTGACATGTTTCATTACAGAGTGCAGAGCGGCTGTGGGAGCTCCTGCGGCACGTTTGTGGCGACGGGATTAGAGAGCCGCACCCTGGCAAGAGACTCTGCAGCTCAGAGCTGATCAGAGCTGCGATGGTTAAAGACGGGAAAACAGATGGGAAAACCGCTTCAGTTCCATTTTAATAAGGCTCACGTATACAGTATATAACCTTGATATCTGCATTTTCTTTAAGGCAGTCTCTTTAAGAAACCACAGGATCACAACCTAAAAGTACACGATCACTTCATGAGAACCACGCCTCTTGTTATCAGGATTTTCTGGATATCAGGGAATCAAAGATGGAAGAGACTAATTATATTTAACATCCGGGAATCGTACTCACATTATGATACAGCAGTATTGCGATTTTAAACATTTTGCAATATACTGATCTTAGATTTAGCATCAGAAAGTGACAAACTGGAATCTGCCGTCACGTCCACATTGAAGAGATCACATTTGAACACGGTTCGGCTCGTGGAGGAGAACTAAAGTGTTTAATCCTCAGTAAAAGCCGCTGATTTGACTCAGGAGAGATGAGATGGTAGAAAGAACCTCAGATTTTCACCATTTCTGGATGTTTCTATTAGAATTAGAATTAGAGCCTACATCGCCTTACATGTCTGTGGAAAGTCTTTCTCGAGCATTTAAACACAAGAACTATGTGCTCGGTCCAGCATCACCGACCTGACGTCTAAATATCGGCCCTATCATGTGAACAGTTATATCGCTTTTATCATAAATCCTTTTGAAATGTTTTGCAAATTTTCATGGGATGTTTTTTGCTAAAAAAAATCACCTTGTAATTTCATTTACTTTTGATGTTTTTCCACATTCGCTAATACGCCTTTCCCCCCATGTTTTCTAACAAAATCAAGTGAATTTGTGTGAAGTTTACGTTTTTAATCCCAGGCAAAACCGCTGATTTGACTCAGGAGAAAATCAGCTGATAGAAAAGAACCTCAGATTCTCACGGCTGATGAACAAAAAAAACCAAACAAACAAACAAAAAAAAGCCTGTTTTAATTTAGCGTCTCTTTAACGACGGCCTTCATAACCAGAAACACACGGCAGCCCAGAGCTGAGCCGTTTGGCTGCACGCTGACATACCAGGAGTGAACGCTGCATGTTAAACTAGCATGACGGAGGAACAGGCACGCTCTCTCTCTCTCTCTCTCTCTCTCTCTCTCTCTCTCTCTCTCTCTGGGCGTGCGAGGCAGGCTGCAGTATCACTCAGTGTTGCTGCGCTGTAAAACCTGAGGAATCTGGTTGGGTCTTGTAAGAGGAGCAGCTGCTGAGAGTGAACTCCACCACTTTCTGTCTGCAGAAAATCTCAACAAGACACTGTCAGATCTGCGACGGCGTACAAGGGCGACTGCGGGGAGGAAAACAGATTACGGATCTGGGGGAAGGGTTCATTTCCTGAGAGAAAAACTCAGAGTTTACTTTCTTATTTACTCAATACTTCTCCTTATACTTGTCTTTCTCATACACTTATGCACATGTACACATATGTATGCACATGTGCTGCCTCTGCTGCTGCTGGCCGTGTCTCAGGCCTGCAGCTGATCACCTCAGCAGATTCTACTTTGACATGGGATTCAGGAACAAGGAGATCCTGCTGATTTTAGCCCAGAATCACATGATTGTTTTCTTCTGAATCGGCCCAAGTCACAGCAACGTCTCTTCAGAGTCCAGATGCTGAGGAGAAGATTGTGGTTCTGGGCTCAGACCAGCAGGATTTCCTTCTGACTGAATCCCACAGGAGGAGAACAAACTAGATTTCATGTGTTTTTTTCTCCTTAATTTGTGAGTTTTTTCTCATAAATTTACCCCTTTAATCTCAGAGAATACTCAAGTTTTTTTTCCTCTTAAAATTGCGACTTAAATCTAAAAAATTCTGTGTTTTTTTTCTTGGAATATTACCTCACCCTCCTTACAGTGGCCCTAGCAGGCTGTTGTGCATCTCCAGTGTTAAAATCTTATTCCTCAAACAGAACAAAACATCTGCCAGTGGGATGAGACAATCCCACTTGTTTCCAGTGCAGCTTTTCAAGCACAAGGAAGAATCTGTGGAAAAGGGCAGATCAGCCCACTAGGATCAAGAAAATGACACTTGATTTAAGAAAATTCTGGAAACATTATGGGATTATGTCAGCCCACTGGCAGGTTTTTAGACCTTGTTTGAAGAAAAAAACATGATGTGCACACAGCGGAGGAGACTGATGGTCTTGTTAACGTGCAGATTTGCGGCAGAGAGCTTTCAGGGGGCAGGAAGTGAACCCGAGCCGACTGATCCAGCAGACACAAGCGTCTGACTGAAGCGCCGCTCCGCTGGAAATGTCATTTCCATACAACATCCAGACCTTAAACTGACACTTTGCCCAGGCGAAGGATTAATGTTCCCTCACTGGACTGCTCACTGGGAAAACGTTTACCTGCTCAAACCATTTGTCCATTTGTCAGTCAATGGAACGCCAGTCAACTGGAATTTGCATAATCCGTGAATGGGTTTAGTCATTTCTCCAGGAAAAACACCAAATATTGCCTGACTCCATCAGTAAGATGCTAAGACTGTCTTCCTTTTCTCCACTCATAAGGAGGGACTGAGGAGGACTTTTGAAGACATCAATTGGATAACTTTACTTAACTTTCACTTTGCAGTCATGAAGTTTAACCCCTTATTCTGATGGGTTTTACAGCAAAGGGGAAGGTTGTGGTATCTTATGAAACTAGGCGTCGTGAAGAACCGATTGAAGAACCGATAGTCAAACAAGTCATGCTAGGCTGTCGGCGATATTGCTGCAAAGTTCAGCTAAATTTTCAACAAAGGAAACACTACCATGGATATTTCCAGTGGGGTCCCTTAACTTCTGACCTCCAGATCTCTGAATGAAAATGGGTTCTCTGGGTAGCCACGGCTCCAAGTTTGGAACCTCAACAAAGTCCTGGAGTTGCATCAGTTGGCTTTGACTGGAAAGCTGAGACTCTTGTGGATTCAATGAGCCACATTTGATTCATGTGTGATGATGTTGGCCCCCCATAGCAGCCATTTCACTGCAGGCAGAGCATTTCGTCAAACTGGACATCACTGTGTAAAATGACCTCTAGTGACCTCTAGGAGAATCACAGCCTCATCAAACTTTACAAACACAAACTAGAGAGAGAGGCTGTTCAGAGGAGCTCTGCTTCTCCAGCTAGACTGACAATAAGAGCCAGTTTCTGACACATTTCCACAACAGAACGCTCAGCATACAGTCACTGAAAAAATAATACAGTTATTACAGAAATCAACAAGTAGTAGTTATAGTAGTAATGGCAGAGTGTGTGGCAGTGATAGTGGTAGTGTTTGGAGTAGTGGTAGTACCAGTAGCAGTAGTAGTAATAGTAGTAGTAGTATAGTACTGAACTGATGATGATGATATTTCCTAATTCTACAGTAAACATCATCACTTATCATGGTCATATTGTAATAAACCTCTGAAATTCCTTCATAATTAAACTAATAACAGCAAACATGAAGAGGAACAGCAGACGGAGAGAAACACTGCCCCCTTGTGGAATAAAACACAAACACCATGCAGGTTTCTTGTTTTATTTAAAAATTATATTCTCCAAAGCAACAACAAATAACACTGTTGCCCATGTCTGCTCTTACTGGCCCTTATCACCGCTAATATATGTTATCAGAGTAAAAAAAGTAAACCATAACTTAAAGGCTAAAACAAGGAAGCGTTGAGGTTCTAAATAATTAATTAATCCACCAAAACAAAACAAAGCAAAACAAAACAATCAAACAAAAAAAAAAAACTCCTCTTCAGTTAACCAACCACAATTCAAACATCTTTTTCATTTATTTATTTATATATTTATTTTTGTCAAATTTGGCTGGTAAAATAGCAAAAGAAACTGGTGAATTGCAGTTTTTTTTTTTAAACATCTTTATAAATATTTAGCAATATTTTTTTACTTTACACAAACACAAAGTTACATTCGCAAGATCATGAATACGTGTATAAAGTACTTCTGATGAAGTACTGAAAAAAAAAAAAAAATGATGAATTCACCACAGAACAGAAGTCCAGCTCAGCAGGTTGAAGGTGCAAGTCAAGTGACATAGCTTTCAATTAGTGCTGAAACAATTCGCCTTTTAAATGAGTCGTCATCAACAGAAAGTTAATTAATTATATTTTGATCTTTGATGAAACATTTTAGTCATGTAAAAAACATTTTTTGATTAAAGCTTCCCTTTAATGCTTCAGCGTGGGGGAAAAAATGCCAAAGTCTGACAGGAAGTGATCAAAGTGACATCTTCAGATTTCTTAACTGGTCTGGGTCAAAACGACAAAAAAAGAAAAAAGAAAATCAAAACAAAACCCAAAGTATTAATTTCATAATAATATGAACGGAGGAAAAAAGAAGAAAAAAAAAGAAAAATGACCACAAAAATGTAAAAATGTATAACAACCAAAAAACTTTATATTGCAAAAAATTACATATATTTAAAAAAAAAAAAAAATCCCCAATACCAATAACTAAAGTGAGTTTTCTTCAGAAGGGGAAATAAGTTGTCTGAATCTACAAAAAAATATCAAAACTATTTAAAAATAAATACCATGAAACTATATTTATAATCATTATATGTTTAAATTATTTAGCAGAAATTTAAATTGCTACAAAATTATATATATTAAACAACATCCCCTCAAAAACTGAAAAATAAAAATAACTGAAGTGAATCTTTTGGATCTACATCAAATGATTCATGGTAACAGACGGGGGCCCCCACGTGATTTTTTGCACGGGGCCCGTGTTGTTTCATGACTAAAACCATTCATCACTTATGAATATTACAGTTAATTAATTTTCTGTGGATCCACTAACTGATTAATCGACTTATTGTTTCGACACTGGGAGAAATAACTGGTTCGATTTTTATTACTGAACAAAATGCCAAACGTCAGACTTGTTTTCTCTGTTTTCTGCAGTTCTCTGTGCCATTAACTATATCATTTGCTACAATATTCATTTTTCAGCATCAGAGACACAGATACATAGAAAAAACATATTTAGATATTTTGATCGATGATCAAAAGGAAACGGCAGTATTGGAAGTACTGATATCGATCTGCCCATCCCTTCCTTTCATTCCCTCTCCTAAATTCTCCTCTTTCATTGCCTTCTTTCATTGGTCCTCCTCCTATCTCGCCCCGTCCTTTAGCTTCTCCTCTCCTCCTACATGTTGCTGAGGCTCTGTGCGGTGCTGAGTGAGGGCCTCCTCTCTCCCCTTGCCAGTTTCCTCAGCAGCGACTCCCTGAAGGTACGGCACATCAGGATGTAGATGACCGGGTCCAGGCAGACGTTGACCGCCGACAGGAAGAGCGTCACCTCCTTCAGCTGGAACAGCAGGAAGCGGCTTGCCGGGCTGAAGCCCGACTCCGGCATCTGGCTGAGCGTGTACGGCACGCGGCAGACGTGGTACGGCACGAAACACACGAAGAACACCACCAGGATGCTGAAGATGCTGCGGTTAGACTTGCGGCAGACGTCGCTGCCGTCCTGCCGCACCCGGCGGTACGACTGGTAGACCCGGTGGGCAATTGAGGTGTAGCAGAAGGCGAGGACGAGCAGCGTCACCCAGAACAACGCTACGCTGCAGAGGCTGGACCACCGGTGCCACTGGACACCCAACAGCGTCTTCAGCTGGATGCAGTGCTGCGCGTTCTCTTCACTGGCTGGCCGGCTGGTCAGCAAGACGTTGGGCAGGACGGAGAGCAGCAGGAGGCTCCAGGTGAGCAGGGCCAGCAGGCGTGCGAAGCAGACGCTCTGAAGGAGGTTCAGCGGCGAGGAGTGTCGTACGATTTTGACGTAGCGCTCCATGCTGATGAGCCCCATGAAGAGGATTCCCACGTACATGGAGGAGTAGAAGAGCACGGCGGTGTAGCGGCAGACGACCACGTAGAGGCGCCAGCCGCCCAGATCAAAGTCGGCGGCAATCTTGAAGGGGAAGGAGGTGAGCATGAGGAGGTCTGCCACCACCATGTTCTTCAGGTAGACCACCAGGGCGGAGTCGCTCGGCACCTGGAAGAAGGTCCAGGCGGCCAGGCCGTTGAGGGACATGCCCACCATGAAGATCAGCACGTAGAGCGCAGGCAGGACCTGGCGGGTGAAGATGGAGCTAAAATCTGATTGGTTGGTGGGGAGGTGGGTGGAGTTGAAGTTATCCATCCCTGGAAAACACAAAGAAAAACATCACAGCTTCCACACAGGAGACTGTTAGTGCTTGAACCCCTCTCGGGTTCAAGCACTAATTAGGTAATGGTGAATAACAGTTCACAACTCACAAGCCCTCTGTCTGATCCCGAAACTCGGGAAACCACTTGGTGGGAAGTGAAAACAGACTTGAGAAACGAAAACAGATGCGAGAGGCGTCTGTTTTACTAAAATAAAGCCAGACAGGTAGCATGTAGGGTTCTAGTCGCGTTTTCACTCATTCATTCGTTCATTCATTCAGAAAAAACAAGAAAAACAGGAGTTGACTCAGAAGGCAGAATGGAAGCAAACATCTTGTTCAGAGCTTGTCGCTGGGCAGGACAGATTTGTTTGGTTCTCCTCACTCTCTCATTGGCTGTCGCCCACCGCTGCTCTGTGGGCTTGTTGTAGATCAGTCATTCTCAACCTTTTTGGTGTCAAGGACCTCAAACTGAAGCACATCATATTTTATACGATGTGTCCCCAACTGACAAGATTTAGTTAATCCATAGCTGTCTGTGCTGTAGATTGGCAGATCATCAGTGAAGAGTGAAATCTGTGAACTCAGTTGTCATTCTAATGCATTCTCTCACCAGACTAACTTCTAGTCCAGTGGTTCTCAAATGGGGGTATGCGTGACTGAGATTTTTTTTTTTTTGTCAGAGCTGATTTACATTTTGCTGAGCTGCAAATGGGATTTTGTATGATGCAACTGGAAAACCTCAAACAGGACCAATCACTGAATGGAATTTCTTATTTGAGAATATTTAGAAATGTCGTACAGTTACACCTCCTGCTTGTGTGAAGTGGCTGTTTGCACGGGGTTTCGTTAGGAAGTCAATAAGACCGTCTTTCCACTGTCGTACCGCTGCGAGCAAGGGCTATCTAGCAGCCAGACGGTGATAAAACGCAAAAACAAAAACCATCTGTGTTTCCACTGTGGTGCCGATCGCCCTGCAGCCTCGTCCCGTCCATGCAGCCAGGAGGAAGTAGGAAGCGCGGGGTTAAAGGACTGCTGCTTGTCCTCCATTTTTCTTTTCTCTGTTATGTTTCTGCTACAAAGCGAGCTGCTGCCCTGACATCTGGACTTATCAGATGCACCGTCACCCCGTCCGCCGACAGGTAAGCTCCGTCCGCCGACAAGTAAGCCCCGCCCATCACCATGTAAGCCCCACCCATGAGCCCTGTCTGGCCCATAGGGATTCTCTGGGCCCTCAGCAGCCAGAAACTGGCCGGGACAGCCCCACCGAGGAGCCAGCAGAGACTGGAGGAGACCATGGAGACCCAGCTGGCCTCGGCAGCACCAGCATGCCACGTCTGGAGCCACAGTGGAGAGCTGGCTGATGTGTGGCGCAGGAAATGCCAGAAATGTTTCTGTAACAATTCGCCTATATAGTTAGAGAGCTGGCAGTGGTGGGGATCCAACACACAACGGGACAGGTCCACCAAAAACTGAAAAAACTGAAAAAACTGAGCACTAGAGCGACTCTCTTGCTGGAGTAAAGAACTGGGAGGGGAAGACTGGTTCTTAGCTTTAAGAAATTTGATAACTTGCTTTTACACTTAATTTTGAAAGGAGTAAATTTCAGAAATTCTCAGCACTTAAGACTAAAATGGCACTTTGAGGAGCTTGATAAACATGAGCCCAGGTCCAAAACTGTATTGTCACTGAGCCTGGTATTCATGGGAGCTCAGTTTGCCCAGGATTAATATTATCAGACAAAATGACTACAGATGACCAGGCGTCCGCAGGTGAAATTAGTCCTGTGTGAGTACAGTCAGGCTCGTGCTCAATTCAGGTCAAAACGGTTTAAAAAAAGCCTGTTTCCTTTTGTCCTGCTGAGCTCAAAATCCCCTTTACTCATAAAACACACACAAAAAACCTTTTACATTCATGAACTGAACACAATACACTGTTTACACCCGGTCATGTGCACGGCTCAAATCAAAAGCGCGTGGAGCTCCCGGCGCTCTGTCCTGCTGTTCAGACACTTCCTGCTACAGCCAGGTCGCCCCGGCCGAGGGAGTGGGCTGGCCGGACAGTATATTAATAAATCCCTTCATCTAGTGGCAGGAAAACAGGACATGCACAGACGGGTGACAAACTGAAGGAGAAGCCAGCATGCAGAGTGTTAGTCTGGTGTTAGACAGTTTCACAGATTCTTCAAGTCTGTGGAAACTCTTCCTCTAATTATAGCTGCTGCGCAGCAATGGTTGGGGCCGGGCAACTTTAGGCAATTCTGAGCAACATGTTGAGAATAGGAAGATGGCATTCTAATGTGCATTTTACATCAGTTGAGGCTTGAACTCACAATTTCTGGCATGAGGGACAACGCTCTAGCTAATTGGCAAGTGTCAATTCATGTGAGGCTTCACAAATTGACTAAGCCAGTCACATGATAGCAGCCACCTATGCATGGAAAGGCAGATTTCAAACCACTGTAAAAAGAAAAAAAAAAAAGTCATTAAGACAAAAATCTGAAAATACACATTGCATCTAGACAGCATGGAGATGTTGGTCATTTGTTTTTAACAATGATTGATTTGCTCCATAAGTGAAAAACTGATGTTTAAGTGTAAATTGTACAAAGGTTTCTTCAGTATCGGGGCTACATTTTGATGAAAGTTGCGAAGCTGTAGCACATATGGTTGATTTATTATTAATTTTCAAAGTTTTGAACTTTAGAGGCTTGCTATAGCGCCACCATCAGGACTATTGGCTTGTGTTTGCAGCTGAGGAAATCTGGCATGGGACTGGACCTTTGTGCAAAGTTTGGTGAGTTTTCACACATGGGAATGTTGCACAAGCTGAGGCTTGAACTCACAATCTTCGACACCGAGGACTGACCTCTATTTCACTGAGTTAAAACTTCACATGTAGTTTCACAAACTGACTGAGCCAATCACTGACATGCAGGACAGAAGCCATCCATGCATGGAAAGGCAGATTTTAAACAGCTGTCAAAAATTCAGTTATTAAGACAAAAATCTGAAAATACATATATTGCATCTAGACAGCATGGAGATGTTGGTAATTTGTTACTACTACTATTTGCTACCATGACAATTTTTTTTCATGAACATTGAAGATTTATTTACCAAGAATTTAAGTGTATGTTTACAGTACCGTTTACAGTCAAAGATTTTGATGCACTGTAGGCTCAATTTTTGATAAATCAAAAATCTGTGTGGATCTTTTGTGTAGGACAGTCTGAAGATGCTCTGTAGCAAGTTTGGTGACATTTGAGCAAAAATTGTGGGAGGAGATAGGTTTAACAAGTTTTGCAGTTTTTGAAAAAACAGAGTGATGGATTTCATAATTTGCAATAGGGTTAAGTGCACAAAAGTTTCTTCAGTATTGGGGCTACATTTTGGTGAAAGTTGCAAAGCTGTAGCACATATGGTTGCTTTGTTCTGAATTTTCAAAGTTTTGAACTTTAGAGGCTTGCTATAGCGCCACCATCAGGACTATAGGCTTGTGTTTGCATCTGAGGTAATCTGGCATGGGACTGGACCTTTCTTCAAAGTTTGGTGATTTTTCACGCATGGGAAGTAGGACTTCCTCGGAAGAAAGAAAGAAAGAAAGGAAGAAAGAAAGGAAGAAAGAAAGAAGAAGAAGAAGAAGAAGAAGAAGAAAAAGAAGCAGCAGCAGCAGCAGCAGCAGCAGCAGGAATACAAGAGGGACCTGGCATCTTAGGCTGCCCGGCCACTGATTATGCTCTATCTCTAAGCAATGCACTTGGTCCTATGTTGTAAAATATTCAACACCTTCTGTGCTGTGAAGGACGGGTTTTATCATCTTGGAGCCACAGCCAAACTAAAGCCATTTTTATCTCACAAGGACCTGGAAACACTTCTCCATGCTTGTATCACCTCTTTTATTCCACTCTGTCTCATCTACAGCTGGTTCAAAATGCAGCTGCAAGACCTTTAACTGGCACAAAGAGAAGTTGTCACATCACTCCGGTCCATACTCATCTACAGTACAGCAGTGAAATACAGAATTGATTGTAAAATTTTGTTATTGATTTACATGGATTAGCTCCACAGTACATTACTGATCTTCTAATCCATTCTAATCCCGTAATCTGCCCACCCCCAGGTCACTGAGGTCACCACAGCTCCTCGCGGTCACACCTCAAAACCAAAAACGACCGCACGTTTTCTGGCTTTTTCTGTCAAGTCCTGTTCCACCACTCACTGTTTCAAATCACATTTCTTTCTTGCCCAGTGTTTTTTTTTTTCATTCCACTCTTAATTTATGTCCAACACCCTCTTATTGTTGAGTTTTAATCTGTTGTTGGTTTCATTAAGTATTTTTCTGGTTCTTAATTTCTTCTTTTAACACTTTTGTTTTTCTCTTCAACATGTTTTCCATTGTAGTCTTGGCTTTTATGCATTACTCATTTAATCTTGTACATTCATACTGTAAACCCGTCTACCACGGCCGTATCACACTTTGGCTCGGCTCCTGTTGGTTTCAAATGTGCTGTAGAAATAAAAGTGACTGGACTGGACTTGACTCTCCCCTCCCTCAGGACCCACAGCTGATGTGCCCTTGAGCTCAACACTTGAACCTCCGACCAGCCGCCTGGGGGCCAGCAGTGCAGACTGAGGGCAGCTCCCGGGTGTGACTGTGTGTATCTGTGTGTGAAGTGTGAGGCAAAGAATAAATGCTCAGCCAAACTACCCAGGCAAAATAAAGGTTAAAGGCCCCATGGTGTACACTTTTTCAGGGTTTTATTTTAACTGCTGATATCCCTAGCATGATGTATTTGTGGTTTTGAGTACCTGTGGTCTGCTAAATATAGTTTTACAGCTCCTCTTTCTTGCCTTTATCCCGGAGCTCTAGTGGCAGCACGGTTCGTTTAGCCAATCAGAAGAGATAATCAGCACCTCTCCACTGATTGGCTGACTATTTTCTGAGTGACATATGGTCGGGCCAATCAACTGACGTCACTGCGCAATCCATTCTGGGATGTAAACAATGGCGCGCCGCCATATTGAGCGAGAGAAAAACGGAGTCAACGAGATACAGTAACTATCTGAAAACTTTTCAAAAGCGAGTTATCATCTTATGTAAGATTGTCATGGCTACTGCTGAGCGTGATGTTATACAACCGTACGTACTTGAGCCTGACTCCGATCCCGAACCACAGATGAAGCCGGCATTGTATTGCTACGGTGATGGCGGCACGCAGCGGCCCCTCCAGGGATCAGCGAGAGTGAATGTTTCAAATGTTTTGCTGAACCCAGACGCTCAGGTTGCATAACCTACAGCCGAGAGACTTTACCAAACATCAGGGTAAAGCATGCTGCAAGAACTGAGGCACTCTGCTTTGATGTGGACATACTAT
>OMLB01056123.1:0-17852 GCA_900302555.1 Myripristis jacobus
CTAGAGATCAACACCCCACAGTAAAACAGCATCATCTCTGAGAAATGAGGAAAATTTACTTAGCGAGTTATTCCAGGTGGTGATTTTACAGCCGACTGTTCAGTTTACACCTGTGATGAGTGAACTTTTCGTGAACTACGCTAAATAGCCTTGTTTGCAGCGACACCCCCGCACATTTCTGAGTTTATCCAATTTGAGCGGGTTTCATAAGCGCCCAGGGGTCAGGTTCCTGGAACATGTGATCCTTCAGTTTAAGTTAAAAACCTGAAAATCGAGTAAATTAGAGGTATGACGCCAATAAGCGACGGCGGGGCAGCTCACAGCTCATCCCCAAGTTAACGTGATTAAAATCCAATTAATCCACCCTATTATCCCATTCATTTAAATCCTATTAAGCTGAGAATATATGCGCTGCTGGCTGCTGCTCATAATGTTGCGTGTGATGAGGACTACATGATCCATGTGCTGGACTTGCAAACCGAGTTTCCTTCAGAGCTGTGAATGGTGGTTTATTCTGAGGATATGGAGTTAACGCTCCATGCAGGGGAGGCTGGAAGTGGTGCTGACAGAGTAGCCATGAGTAGCCTACTTTTAATCCCTGAGAGTATGCTTTTTTATTTGATATTGCTGGCAATTTTAAAGTGAAGCTCTTATCCAGGTTGGTTTACAGGTGGCAGGGCTGCTTGCAGATGGGTCTACTGGTGCTGGGATCAAACTTGTGACCTTTCAGTTACGGGAAAAACACGTTCGCCTTCCTCTTTCATTGTCACCGTGCTCCACAGTGCTAAACCATGGTCCTTTTGCTGTAGTAAAAACTTTTTTTACTCCACTGGAGCAAATAAACCCAGACAGAAAGCCAGTGAGTGAGTTATTTTCCACGGTGCTACTGTCAGCGTTTCTATGCTTTTTGAGTTTAGAAAGCTTTTTTTCCCCTCTTGTGCTTTAACAGATCAGTAATTTAGAGTTAGAGACTTTAATGGAATGATCAATCTGCTAATACACTTAAATGTGAGCCCACTCTTCCTCTCAGCTCCTCTCTTCCCTGTGAAGGAATTTACCATGAAAATCATGTGTTAGGCGACTGGTATAGGATGGGTCAGACCCTCTACCTCATGATCTCATTCAGCTGCTTGTTTGGAACTTATGACTAGGCCTGTTCAATAACTATGGGTCTGTTTCTGGAAAGTTTTTATTGCTTTATTACCTGATTGACTCTGTAAGACATGCAAAGTATATGCAAATTCGAAGACCTTAAAAGCTTCCAGTCACCTCTGTCACACTGACAATCTACCTCCAAGCGTTGGTGTGTATGATTCTCCTGCTGTCACAGCATTAAAGGCCTGAAGACCGTCTGACTGTTCATTTTTGTTGTAGAATACTGTGACATCCCCTCATTGCATCTGCCTCTGGAGTAATTTTTTCCTGGAACTTCACAGCCAAAGTTTCAGACACAAATGGTCCAGAATTTCTACCAGGCTGTCGAGGAGTAACCAGGAAAAAAAAATCAAGATAAAACAGTTACTCCTCAACAACCTGGGTCTGAAAAAAAAAATTCCAGAGCATCCTGTGACATCCCAAGGTCTCACCCAAAGCTCATCCAAGATTTTCTTGTAATCCGACTTCTAAATTAGCAGCAAAGGTAGCAACAACACTAAAATTTGCTAAACCCCTGAAGCACCCAGAGCAGGTTTTGTTTGCTTCACAGTAGATCTCCTCATATCTTGCTTGCCTGTGTGAGCAGCTGTCCAGTATGGTCCTGCAGGGCCAATGGAGACTCATACAAATCAACCGCTAAACCACACAAAGCTGGTCTTGTTCAACAAATTGATGCTCACTCTCTAATGGGACATGAATAATTAAATTTCACTTAATCCATAACCTGGCAACTTTCATCATGTATTTTTCATGACGTCTCTGGTAAACAAGGATCACATAAAGCAACAGCCAAGGCAGTAACAAAACAAAAGCTGGCTGCAGATGTGCTTTTACTCTGAAGTTCCCTTTGGAGCAGCTTAGAGGCTGAAGATCATCTCACACATACATCCAACTTTCCGAAGTTGGGATGTTAATCAAAAATCCACTTGCATGACAGCTGTCTAATGCAAACGCATGCTGATTTATGCAGGAGCCCTCGTGAATATTCATTACAGACATCAGACTTTTGCCACATCCATGCGCCAATTCAGAGCACCTGTTAACTACAGACATGAGGAGGGTTCACAGCACCGTCAGCATCTTATGAAGACCTTACACCTGTTGATATGCCGTCTGAATCAAACGCGCCTCTCACATATTAAAAAAAGAAGGTCATCAAGATTTAAGTGCAAGCTTTGAGTGAAGCAGGTGGAAGCGGAAACCTCTGGCTTAGCCTGTTTGTGAGAGCCAAGACGGTGTCCAGTCCGTTTGCTGATTCGCTAATGAGTCGTCGTATGACCTGCAGGTATTACCCAGACAACATCAGAGCTCTCAGAGGGCTGCCCTGCGCCCCAATACTCATACTACCATACTATTTAGTAGGCAAAAAAATGAATGGCGGCGGAAGTGAGCAAGACTTCAGGGATGACATATGTAGTGTGTCCCAATAGTATGCATTCGAATACATACTGCATACTACACTACATACTTTGTAAGGGCAGCTGCAGTACATACTTAAAGTAAAAAGTAGAAGCATGCGATTTGGAACGCAGGGCTGGACTCTCGTTAGCGTGCTTAGGGGTGTGAAGTGTGGAATGGACTGTTCTGTGTCATAACATCATGTGAACCCAGATATTCCTCCAAAGATCAGAAAAAGCTGCTAGATTTGTCGCTTTTAAGGAACAACGTGGCCAAGGGGGGGTCTGAAAACTCGTTAAGTCTTGTGACGTAGCTGCCAAGTTGGAAGTACTGAGCGAAGGTCCGTGTGGTTGACCTGTCCACCTCCTTACGCGACCAACTTTGTCTTTCTTTCTTCTATGTCACGGTATGCCTGGCTCCAGGGTCTCATTTGACTGGTTAAGACAGACTGATGATAGGAATAGATGGTAGCAGCCTTCTGACCCACTAGAAGATGCAGTAGGGACATAGAAGGATGAGGAGATGCTTTGCTTACTCGGGACCAGCACATTGGGTCATTCGTTTTACCTTAAGTCTATTCTACACCATGTCCGATTTTAGTGGGGAGGGCTCAGGCCCCCAGGTGGAAAACCTGTTAAAATGCATCGTAGGGACTCAAAGTGAGCTGCACATGAATCAAAGACAAAGTTTCAGGCACAAGTGGTCCAGAATCCTCAGCGGGCTGTGGAGGAGTGACCAGGAAGTCATCAAGACAAAGCAGTTACTTTTCAAAGACCTGTTGCTGAAAAAAAAAAAAATGCATCTTGAGGTATCCCAAAGTCTAGCTCACCCAAAGCTTATCCAACAAACCCCACTTTTGTGAGACATTTTTTTCATACAATGACTTTTATGTCAGTGTTTTGTTTTTTTGTTGTTGTTTTTTTGTGATGCCTTTTATTTGCTACTTCTTAAAGTGGAGCAAATAAACCTCGAGAGAGAGACGGAGTGAGTTGATGGCTGAGGATCATTTATTTCCCACTGTGCTGCTGTCAGCGTTTCGGTGTTATTCGGAGTATAGACAGCTTTTTTTCCCCTCTTCTGAGTTTAAACAAGTGATTTAGGGTGAATTTAAGTGAATAATCAATCTGCTAATAGACTTAAGTAAAGATCCATCTTCCCACTCACCTCCTCTCTTCCCCTCATCACTATCTGTCACTGTTGCATTTGCCGCTCCGGTTTCTCTGCAGTGATTTTTTTTTGTTTTTTGCTGTAAGGTCGAAGGAACTTCTTACTTCTCAGGAACTTCTCAGGCAACCTCCACTCTATATTTCCCCATATCATATCATTTCATCATACCAAATGATTGCAATTCCTAAGCTGCTTCACGGTACATCTCCTTACATCTTGCTTGCCTGTGTGAGCAGCTGTCCAGACCGGTCCTGCAGGGCCAATGGCGACTCACAGAAATCAACCGCTAAGTGTTCAACAAATTGATGCTCATTCTCTAATGAGACATGACTAATTAATTTTCACTTAACACATAACCTGGCAACTTTCATCATGTATTTTTCATGACGTTCCTGGTATACAAGGAACTTTTAAAGCAATGGCCAAGGCAGTAACGAAACAAAAGCTGGCTGCAGATGTGCTTTTACTCTGAAGTTCCCTTTGGAGCAGCTTAGAGGCTGAGGATCATCTCACACTTGCATCCAACTTTGCGAAGTGGGGATGTTAATCAAAGATCCACTTGCATGACAGCTGTCTAATGCAAACGCATGCTAATTCATGCAGGAGCCCTCGTGAATATTCATTACAGGCATCAGACTTTTGCCACATCCATGCGTCAATTCAGAACACCTGTTAACCCAAACTGTTTGTTAAAGTAATCTGCAGACGTGTGGAGGGTTCACAGCACCGTCAGCATCTTATGAAGACCTTACACCTGTTGCTATGCCGTCCAATCGAACCTTTCACATGTCAAAAAATGAATCCTGTCTCTCGAGGTCATCAAGATTTAAGTGCAAGCTTTGAGTGGAGCAGGTGGAAGCGAAAACCTCTGGCTTTTCCAGAGAGGCAAGGCGGTGTCCGGTCCGTTTGCTGATGCGCTAATGAATCATCGTATGACCTGCAGTGATTACCCAGACAACATCGGAGCTATTGTACCATGCAGCTGAGGAGCATAATCAGTCCTCACTGTGGTTGCTCCCACTGGAATACAATAGTCCTACACTTTTTCAAATCCGGCATTAGGGATAAACAATGAAGATAAAGAGGAGGAGGTGTGGAAGTAGTGTGCTGGAAGGATTATGAGTGGACAGCAGCTGGGCAACTGGGGAAAACAGTTTGGTGTGTGATTTGCCTTATTAAACCTGAGAGAGAGACACACAAGAGATGATCAGATCCTGTGCGTACTCAGGACCAGCACACTGGGTCATTCATTTTACCTTAAGTCTATTCTACACCATGTCCGATTTTAGTGGGGAGGGCTCAGTCCCCCCAGGTGGAAAAGGCGTTAAAATGCATCGTAGGGACTCAAAGTGAGCTGCACATGAATCAAAGACAGTTTCAGGCACAAGTGGAGTTGGAGTGGAGGCTGTGGAGGAGTGACCAGAAAATCATCATGACAAAACAGTTACTTCTCAAAGTTCCTGGAGCTGGAGCATCCTGAGACATCCCAAGGCCTCATCCAAAGCTCATCCAAGGTCTTAGACTCTGCTCCAAACAAACAAACAAACTAAACCTCGCTGTTCTGAAACATTTTTTCAGACCGTGATTTTTATGTTGGTGCTTATTTTTTGTAATCCGTTTTATGTGCCACTCTTATTCCTTCCTGATTTTGTTTTTGGTCTTTGTCTAACTTTTGCATTGTTGAACAGGATCATGCGTGACTAATGCTGCAGCTACATTAGCACTCACACTGCCTCCAAACGCGAAACCGTTGAATATTCATATGAACCACAACAAGTAAAAATCAGCTGCATTCAGAATAAAAAGAATAATTTTTGAGCTATGAGTTCGTGAATGTCAGAGTTCACATTTGTTGAACCCTGACCGGCGAGCTTGCACATAAACACTGTGGATCATCACAGCAGAGGAGGCGTTGGTCGTGGCAGCGTCCCACTCCACGGTGCACTCTTGGGAAACAAATTTCAGCACAAACGGCGAGCAGGGAGTTGTCAGACAGGAATAGATGGGCCATACGCTGCTCATGGGCATTTGGGCGCTTCACAGAAAGAAGCGAGGTTCACTTGTTAAATCCTTCAATCATCCGTTTAAGCCAGAATATCATTCATTAAAGCTTTTATAGAATTATTTTTGACATCTCCTGGGTGAAATCTGATGTTGTATGGTGTTTATAAAAGGCCAGACTCAGTTAAACGGACGGAAGGATCGGGGTAGTGGCAGAAAGTATAAGCGCTGAATTTCCTTTGCATGGCTTCTGTTGAATGTGCTGCCAGTTTCAGCTCATAGCGTGGTGGTAAGGGTTAGCTACTTGGCAGATCCTTCTAATAGTTTGCATAAGTGCATTTAGAAATAGTGATAAGATAAGATAAGATAAGATAAGCCTTTATTAGTCCCACCACGGGGAAATTCCCAGTGCTGCCGCAGCAACAATAATTAAAAGTAGTGAAAGTGGCTCTGCATGTAAACACATGCTATTTCACATACATTGGGGTTGAAAAAGATGTGTGTGTTGGTGTTATGTACCTGCCCAAGAATCTCACCTTGCTGCCAAATCTGCAACAGGTCACACACACTCTGATTTGTTAATGATCGGGGGAAATCACCTGATATAGAAACCGTTTGTTGTTGTTGTTGTTGTTGTTAAAGAAAACGTGATGTAATTCTTTAATATTTCAGAACTCATATGTTATTCAGCTTTCTCTCACACACACATACACATACACACACACTTCACATTTAAATGCAGCATTTAGCAAACTCCCAACGCTGAATCAGGCACAGAAAATTGATTGCCATTACTCTTAACATTATCCGCCGTCGCTCTCGACACACTGTTCGCCCACGACGCCCGCCCACCTCGCCCCCGCACACACAAACACGCCGCTCCGTCTGCCAATCAGAAGCCGCCGTCATGTACCGAAGTTGTGCGCTTGTGTGTAATCAATGCCCAAGTTTCCTTGCAGCCTGTGTGTGATGGAGGTGAAGTGCCTGTGGTGCGGCGCTTTAGCCCATATCTACTGATGAGCCCTGATTCAAGAGTTAATCACTTGAGCGACAGTTTTTTGGGACACCTTTGTCAATTATGAGTCAGCTAATGAGGAATACCTCTAGGTGGTTGCCTAAACCAGTGTTTACGCGCCCATTTTCTTGTGAGTGGATAGGTTTTAGCCTCCTCATTAGGGGTGCGAGTCTTTGGCTCAGCACAAATTCAGTTGGATTCACGATTCACTGGTTGATGATTCAGCTGAAGACGGATTTGTCTGTTGCGGAGCGATTCAATTTGGAACCCATGACTCGAGTCAGTGCTTTAAGCCCGAAATTTAGTGTCTTCTATTCGATCATCCAAAAAGTGCATCAGCTCTCAAAAAAAAAAAAAAAACAATTAGATCATAGACCAGATAGAGCAGAGGCCCACGCTTTGGATGCAGGAAGCCTGAATAGGAGTTGGTGAAATAATATGCAGATTTTTTTTTGTTTAATCGACACGTGTGTTGCAGCTCGTGTCATTCTCAAGGCCAAACGGGAACATTTTTATGCTTTCGGCGTCGCTGTTTCTTTTATTCTTTTGCTCAGTGCAGGCTTCTCCCAGAATGTTACATCCATTAAAAAAATAGATGCAACAATTGAAGACTATTCCTTTTCTTTTCTGAAATAGCGATAATTACTTAAAGGTGCACTCTGCAAAATTGTCTATGTTTGATTTAAGTAAAAACCCTTGAGACTCAACTGACTATTAGTAAACCAGCATGATTATGTGAACCGTGTAGCCACAACCATCACATTTTGTGTCTATTCTAAAAAAAAAATAGATTTGTTTTTGTTTTTTTAAGAACTGTGAATGATTCCAAGCATTTCATTTCAACTCAGGGTGAAGAAAGGGCGATTGATTGTGTGTATTTCTGTGGGCAGACTGATGCGGTTGAATGATCAGAGTTCATCGATGGTAATATATTTTTGTATTTTTGCGTGTGTGTGCACTTGTACGTGTCCCCCCTCCACCTCAGGCATCGTGTCTCTCATCTCCCTCGCTGTGCTGTCATACGAGCGCTACTGCACCATGCTGGCGCCCACGGTGGCTGATGGGAGAGATTACGGCCCGGCGCTGGGCGGCGTTTGCTTCTCCTGGCTGTACTCCGTGGCCTGGACTGTGCCCCCGCTGCTGGGCTGGAGCAGGTACGGCCCCGAGGGTCCCGGCACCACCTGCTCAGTGGACTGGAAGACCCAGACGCCCAACAACATCTCCTACATCGCCTGCCTCTTCACCTTCTGCCTGGTGCTGCCATTTGGCGTCATAGTCTACTCCTACAGCAAGCTGCTGCAGGCCATCAGACAGGTATGAACCTCTCGGTGTATCTTATGTGTATGGAAATGCTGCATTTTATTCTGCATTCAAACAAATCCAGGTCTAGTGTCTGTGTGATCTGGAGATGCCCAGTGTTTCTCCCCTCACCACACCATAATGGGGCTGTATGGGGATTTGTTTCTGGAGCTCAAACTGTCAAATATTGACACGTGAAAAACTCACAACAGCGGCTCTTTCCAAAATCAGTGACATGGATAGTTGAGCTGAGAGACATCTTGCTGGCAGAATGGAAATCCAACCAAACTAAACAGAAACCACCTGGATAGATAGACTGTGAAAGGGGTACGGGAGAATATACAGAAATGACACCATCCTCGGAGCGTTGAGCAGAAAACAGGCCCTCGCTGTGTCCGTCTTCATCCTCATCCTCTCCCTCAGTGCTTACCAGCAGGTGAAAGCCAACCCCAATTTCTCTCTCGTCGCTGACCGAGCTTTGTCCGCTTGGTGTTTCGCCTCATTATATTTCCTTTCTTCTGCAGGCCACAGCTCTCAAAAATCTAGAAAATCCAGGGTGGGTTTCTGCAGATACACACACTTCTAGTGACTCCTGAGTGGAGATTGAGAGGGATTATTTTTGAGTCTATACATTGTTGTTTAGGAAAATCCTTCTGCCTTTTAAAAAAATATTGAAAGAAAAATAAAAAAGCGTGTGTAATCGAACACAGTATAGACGCAACTGAGCAAAAATAAAAACTTGGCTTAGCAGTAGTCACACTGAGGAGAAAACTCACTGCCGTCCCATGAGAGGCTGAGAGAAAGAGGAAAAATCCATGCTTCTATTTTTTTTTTTCCAACTTGGACCAGTTCCTTTCTCTCCTCCTGTGGTAAGAGAAACCTCTCACACTGACAAACAGGTCAAAATGCAGAAGCCCTGCTTTTACTCATCACGCCGATCTCAGCCTCTCCGTTTTGGCTTCCTGTTCCTTTTCAGAGCTGATATGAAGATTATATTGATTCATCTGAAAGCACAGTTTGGTCTTCCTCCCTCTTAGATGTCAGGATTTTTAACCTTGCGCGACTCTGAAGTCGTCAGGCGAGGCCCTTCAGGCAATTGCTGGGTCGAGGCTGAGGACCCGAGGCCCTCATGCCTTTGCAACTGGGGGCCCCTTCCTTCAGGAACGAGCTGGCCGAGGATATCACTCAGGCTCGCTTTTAAAATCTGATCCCTGGCTTTTCTCTTGTCTCTTCTCTACTTTTGTGTGCCTCGTCTTTTCCGTTCTGTCTTCTCTTGTTAACTGATATCTTTGTTGATCATTATCGTTATTATTATTATTGTTAAAGAAAAAGAGAGAGCACAACAGCAGTGCGTTTCAAGCGGGAAGTGAAACCGGTGATCATAATCAGGCTAATGAGCGGAGGCTGAGAGGAAACTAAGGAGCAAACAGAAAGGAGGAAAACTGAGGAAGATTTGAGATATGACACCGCGAGGTCCCCTGGAAGAATCGGGGAAATTATTTTCCGGGATGGAGCTTTGTGAACACACACACACACAGACACACACACACACACCAGAAAAGCAGAGCGCTCCCTTATCTGTGACCTGAACTACTCCACTATCAAAATGCCTCCATTCAGTTTGAAAGGTCAAAACGTGGGGTGCTCGTATGGACAAAGGAAGACCTCTTGAGCCTTGGGGGTTGAGAGAAACGGGTAAGAATAGGTGCTGATGCATTTCATAAGACTTAAAGGAACACTTCACCCAAAACTATATAGTCAACTATATAGTAGAAGTTAGACATGATGGCTTGGACTTTTTCCTGGGGGGTTATGTTGAATAACCTCTGAAATCTTTTATTGAACATCCGTGCTTTACGTCGAAAGCAGTTGTACAATAGAAGCATTTCAGAGGTATGGTGAAAGGATGATCCTGTAGTGTATTCCTTCCCTGTTTGGTTTGTTGTTGTTGTCCCCTGTGTATTCAGCTCCGTGTAGTCATCAAAAAGCTCCTCACACACAGTATAGCTGGAGCCCCCTCTCAGCTCGCACACACATTCAGGCTCGGTGTGCCTACAAATTGCCTTTGAAAGAACAAGGTCAAAAACCGAGAGGAAAAAAGGGAACGCTGTTGAAAGAAGGAGGAACCTGATGACCCGGAGAATGATAACCGATGCAGAGTCCAGTGTATGTGTGATTTATCTCGCTATTGTTACCCGGGTAGGAAGCAAGCCTTGGCCCAGTATAGCGATATAAACTCTGCCAGGGTTCATGCAACATACTGTCTCTCAGAGGCTGTAGGGGACTCCGATTTTAAAAGTGAGAGTGAAGACGCTGAAATCACTTGAAACTAGACCACCAAGTATGCCGTGCCAAGTCGCTGGCTCAATAACGCTCCAAAGTTTCAGCTGAATTTTGGCGAGGGGGAAAAACTAGCGCGGCTATTTTCAAAGGGGCCCCTCTCACCTGAAGATATGCCCGCCGTATGCTAATCCGATGCAGTTTGGGCCACAAACCATGCAGGTTTTTGCATAAAGTACAAATGTGTTATATTTGCCTGTGTGCATCCTGGGGCCTCAACAGTTTTGGAGGTGCATAAATTGGGTTTGAGCGGCCAGCGGAGACTCTTGTGGGTTCAGTGAGCCCAGCTTTAGCCCAGCTTTAGCCCAGCTGCAGATTTCTCACAAATATCTGCAAATGTAAAAAGTTCTTGACGCCACGGTCTCGGTGTCCTGATGTGGTATTCAGGAGGGAGTTTTGACCATTTTCATCAAGTCTCAAGTTGTCAAAAATGGGCAGATTTTGCACCAAATCCGTGTAACAAATATTATCAACTCAAATGTGCTGCTTATGATGCATAAATAGGCATGGAAATTGTCATCAAATGCTTCAGTCATAATTTTCTAAATCCATATACACTAGAAAGGATCACGACTTGAAAAGGCGCCTAAAAAACAGTGTTTGCTACAGTTTTATGTCTAGAAAATCTCGACACTGCCTCTCAAATCAGTCTGGAGTACCACTGCTATGTGGCGTCTGCTGTTGTCCCTTGGCTTCCTCCATCAAATGGATCTGGAAAAAAGGGGCTGGAGTGGAAGAGGCTGGATGTAACGTTTCATTTCCATCACCCAGAGTCAGGACGTGCAGAGCTGTGCAGGGCTGAGCTTGATCAAGGCAGAGCCCATTTGGTTCATAATGTCTTTCTATTATACACAGTGCTTTGGGGACTTGCTGTGCTGCACTGATGTAATGACAGGGCGCTGCCTACAGTCCCTAATGGTGCTGCCATTTGTCCGTTTCGCTAAGCGTGGTTAAATTTAGCCGATTGGCTGATTGGCTGAGAAGCGCTCACTCCAGGACGTGGATTTGGTGCTGTTTTATGTTTTTGTACGCGTGTATGCCTGAGAGCAGAGTTACATAACACCGCACACAGGGGAGAGAGGGAGCGTTATCGGCCATCAGCTGTCATGGCTGACTCAGCTGTATTTATGATGATCATCTGGCCTCCTCCTCCTCCTCCACTCAGCGGGATTCAAGTGCAGGGTTTTCCCTCAGCGCTCGTGGTTTTGTGTCTGAGACAATGAAGTTACGTAAAAAGCGGTTTGCCATCCACTCGGTAAGGATGTGTGAAGACACTGGTGGTTGGTTGATTAATACAGGTTCTGACTTCGTTTTCATTTAGATTCATCACTTGAGATTTCTACTGTCTCTTTGGCTGATTGTGAGATTGACGCTTGTTGATTGCCTTGTTTTCTCCCGACATCTGTTCCTAACATACAGGGATGCAAGCGAAAAAATAAATGACAGCCAGTAGCTTCCATGAAGATGTTCAAACTTGCGGTGAGTGTCAGCAGGTGAAGGGAGCGGCACCGCTTTCGTTTAACAAAACAGCCGCTTTGCTTCTATTTCGCGGATGTACCAAACCTCTAAACAGGGTGTAAAATGAACTTTTTACCTCATCTGCCATTGGCTACTGAGCTCCAAAAATGTACCGGCCAAAAACATTTTTCAACGTCCAAAAAAAAAAATCATGCCTTATTTGATTTAAAATAATTACCATATGTTTTTATTATGAAAATGCAACTTAAAGATCACTTAAAGAATCCAGTTATGTATGCGGCAAATTGTCATACAATGTATATACATTATTTGAAAATAACACTATTAACTATCTTGTAACTATTTATTGCCACATTGCTCTCATTCTCCTCTATCCAAGCCCAGTGCCATTTATTCCTAACCCTCTTAACCCTGCAATTAAACTAAATCCGCCTTGATTTATTTATTTATTTTATTTATTTTATTTTTTTAAGCTCTAAAGCTCTGCTATTGGCTGGAAACTACATCTTTTGTCTTGTTCATGCCAGGTGGAGTCAAGATGGATGGAAGCTGTCGGTTCACAGGACAACTGACATGCAGCAAATTAATTTTTTACTGTTGGCATGTCACCCAGTCCATCCACATGGAGCTTTCCACATGATAATGCAAACCCGGTTCATTTTCACCAGGTGGAAGTTGTTTGAAAGACGCTTTCAAAGGTTGCATGCACCCAAATTGCATGAAAAAGTTTCACATGTTACGTCAGCCTAAGAGTCTGTCACTTAAAATGAATGTAAAATGAGCAACAGGGTAAAGCACCTAATTATCTAAAGAGAGGCCTGTCTGAAAAGCTTAGCAAGTTTGTGTACCTGCATCTGTATTTTGTTTCTTCTAAAAAATGCATATTGTTACAGGCGGTTGTGTATGTGTGGAAAGACATACTGGATTTTAGTATCAGTCTCAAACAACCATATTGGTGCATCCCTGTTCATCACTCATATTTGCATCCGTGATGGGAGGGTGAAGGTGGCATCTTATAGAGCAGATCTTTTAAGAGTGCAAGTAAAGAAATTGTGAGGCAAGAGTGGGAGATGAGAAAGTTGAGAGTTGAGAGCTGAGAAAATGTCAGAGAAGTAAAGTTGGAAAGCTGGAAATAGGAGTTCAGAATGGGAGCTGAGAGCAGTTTAGCTGAGCTGGTCTGCAGAGGAGTGTTAATGACAGGATTACAGGGGATTGTCTTCATTACAGAGTCTGGCGAGGCGCTTCATTAAACCTCAGGGCTTTAGACATTCACACCCTCTGTCAGCTAATAACAGGAGACAAAACCTCCCCATTCAGCTGGCACGCTGTGTGTGTGTGTGTGTGTGTGTGGTGTCTTTGCAGATGTGTGTTTCTCTGTGGGCGCTTACGGCTGACGTGTCTGACTGTGTGTGTGTGTGTGTGTCTCTGTGTGTTCTGTGTGTCTCTGCACATGTGTACAACGTGACTGCACTGACAAATGCATGATCCCTATCTTAACAAGTCATTTTGTTGTTGTTTTGTTCTTTAAACATCTGCAAGTGGGATGAGATATTCCTACTTTTTTCCCCAACGCAATTTTACTTTTTTCAGGAATTTCTCTCGGAACAAGTTTAAATATGTTCAAACAAGACGTAATAAGACCGATCAGCCCACTAAAATCAAGTTTTTCCCCTTGTTTAAGAAAAAAAAGGATTAGAAGCCTAAGGCCACACCTGCAAGGAGACTGTTTTCCACAGGAATATGGTCACGGGGGTGGAATTTTTTTGAAAATACGGTGCTCCTTTCGTCGTGCGGACGGTGAAAAAGGAAAAATTTGAATGCGCTGATGTCCCTGTTGTGACTTCTTTGCGTGCTGGGCTCACATAGGCGCCGCTTTGATCATGACATATAGTTATTTCCAACAGCTTGTATTCATTTGTGTTTTTTTTTGGAGGAGCTCAACTCTTCCTTTGTCCATATAAACCACTCACCTTGTTTTCATCATTCTGCTTTATGGCCTTGCGGATGAATGTGGACAGAGATATTTTAATGTCCACTCAATTTTTTTTAAGTTTTTTTTTTATGCATGGCTAAAGTTAGGAAAAAACTCTGTCTCTGTGTGCTCATGGCCAAAATAACTTACTAAGACGGCGATTTTTTTGCAGTGTGTATCTGTATTTTGCCTGCAGGCATACAAAGTAAGTGTCAAAGAAATATGGTTGCCTCTCTGTTTGTTTGTGTTAAGCATCATGCCTGCGCTAATGTTGTGTGGGCTGGTGTGTGTGGTTGTCTCTGCGACCCCGACTGGCCCTCGCGTTCGTCTCCTGAGTGCATTAAGTGCAGATTTGCGGCGTGTGCACAGGAATTTGACGTACCGCACCATTTGCTGGTTCATGTGCCGTGCATCCGAGTGTTTCTGCGGTGCCCGCGAGCATAATTTACATCCAAATTATTACTTATTAGCTGCTGCCCTTTTCCAGAGTGACTAACAATAGCTGGGGTTTTCCACCCAAGTGATTTTATGTGAATTAAGATGCATTGGACAAGAGAGAGAGGAAAAAAAAAAAACAACAAATAAAAAAATAAATGGAAACAGCAAAGGTCAATAAAACTCAAAAGTCAAAAGATTTTATACTCCTGAGAGGAAACTGTGGTGGAAATGCATTTGTGAAATAAACACACAGACCAAACAAATGGTTCAGTTTAAAAGCCGCTTTGGGAATCTTCACATACTGCCTGTAAAACAAAAAAGTCTCAGAAAAGCCATTCTCATAGCTTTATATTTCACTCTTAAGTTTTTATTCAACACTTACTGTGCAATATTTGGGCAAGCAGTGTGAATTTAAGCGATCTTAGCTGTTGGAAAGGGATGTTTTTTCCGTTGTAGCCCATAAGATAGGTGCATTTTTCCATAAATGTGACCCAGTGCTGCTTTAAGAGTGGCAGATGCTAATAAAAATGCAGCACAACGTGTAAGAAAAGAAGAGGAGAGGAGGAGCGGTGGAGTCGGGGCGCGCAGAGAGCGATGCTTCAGACTTATTTCTCTTGCCGGTGAAGCTTTTTGACTTAATTAAACCGAGCTGAGGAGAACAGAGCCAGATGTAGTGCGATGCCTCCCGCCCTCCTCCTCTCTGCCTCTGTCAGATCAGGAAGAATGGCAGCTCCGTTGATGGATGCTTGCAGTCACAGGGAAGGAGGGAGAGAGAGAGAGAGAGAGAGAGAGAGACGAAGAGGATATGAAGAGTTATGGCTGTGTTTGTCTAGTTTATCAGGTTGGAAGCCAGGCTTGATTGCACACACTTTTATCATTTTTTTTTTAACAATACTCCAATGAGACACCAGCCTCTCTTTCTGCCTTTCTTTTATGCTACCACACACACACACACACACACACACACAGAGAGAGAGAGAGAGGAAACAGAGGTAGTTTGCATAAGTTAACTACTGTAATATAAAACACCCTGGCTTTATTTAAATTCAGTTTAAATCAATTAGTGCGAATAATTGGCCACTTGGCAACCATGTCACTCCTGGCTGGCCTGGAAGGGGCTCTCGTTTCTTCTGTGGTCCTTCCCAACATGTCCTCTGTGTTTTCCTCCCCCCCTCTTTTGGCTTCAGGCGTTTTGTGGGACTTGAGGGTCCAGTGGATTTTTTGTTCTTTATCTTTATCTTATCTGCTTACACTGTCATCTGCAGAAATGTTAATCTTCCCTCTCTCTGCCACCGGTTGAAACACAATCGCAATTCAGCTCATAGCCTCTTCATAAAAGCTGCTCGTCGGCTGATCTCAAAACACCGGTGGCAACTCGCGACTGCTCAACGAATTGAATGGAATAAGTCGCTCGCGTTTGAGCTGTGTCCTCTGACCAAAAGGTGGCGCTGTTTTCTCACCTGGACGGCTCACCGGGTTCGACGCAGCAGCTGGAGAATTTGCTCAGGCTGAATGCCAAAGGCTTATTCAGCAACCGCATCCGCATGAAAACACAGCGGGGGAAAAAAAGGCAGGTTGCTTGTGGGTTGGGGTGCGTGAAATAGTACAGCTAGGAAACCATAAAATGCACAAAAAAAAAGTACGGGGGTATCCCTGGTGCTATAAGTCAGAGGTACTTCAAAGCCAGAGAGCTGACACACACATCGAGGCGGTGCAGGTTTCATGGTGCGGCGTGATAAGCTGCTCGGGGGCGAGTGCCAGGCTCGAAAACACACTACAACACTACAAGCTGCCCTTACCGAGCCTATAATGTACCCGTTTATCGCTTTAAGGATCATGTGATTTACAGCCAACAGTGATGCTGCAAGGTCTCAGATTCAGCAACTGACTCAGCAAATCCAAACAGCTGGCAGTCATACGCAGGGCAGGCCTGTGAGCAAATAAATATACGTTTAAGTTGGTAAATAAGTTAGTAAGTATGAGAAAGTAAACAGAGATTAAATGACAAACCTCATAATAGTTTTAAATGTGCAGGTCGAAGGATGCTCTGGTGATTTTTGTGCAGCTGCTGCAAAGTAGATGGGACTAGTTAGACTTAATTCGTCAGTTTTTAATTTTAAAAAAACAAAAAAAAAACAGAAGACCAGAGGACAAAAGTCTCTTGGGGCCGGCTGTCTGAACAGACTTGAGAGCTGCAGCATGTATTGTTGGTATTTTATTACACTGTTGCCTCATTCCTTTTGTCTGTCTGATTGGTTGGTTGTTTGTTTGTCAGCAGATTATCTGACTCTACAAGTCGGATTAGCAGGTTTTTCATTTGGCAAAGAGGAACCAACTCACTTCTCATGCCGACTGGCCCAAGCGGTTGTGGCGTTTCATAAACATCATCCAACTTCTGAAACAGATTCGGGAAACGTGAAACTTTGTGGAAAGGTTTGTGGTTAGTTTTTCACTCCAAAAGAGGGTGTGGTTACGTTTCGGTGAACATTCAACATGTGGAACTGGAATATCTTGGCAATTTCATAGTTTTGGCAGAGGAATATGCTCCTCTCAGTGCTTCCTAGTTTAGGATTGGGGGTTTTTTAATCCATTTTTAGCTTTAGACCACTGCTATAGCACCACCATTGAGACCAAATTTGAATGGGCATAGTTTGGCATGGGAACGCAGCTAGCAGGTGACAAAAGGGACTGAACGACTCACCCCACGCTCGTATGCCGGGTGTTTGTCACATCATGAATGAATGAATGAATGAATGAATGAATGAATGAATGAGCAAGGACGTTTGAGACTCAGTGACTTTCTTGCGACTGCGGCGGATAAAGCCCATTTCTCAGCCTCTTTCCGAGCGATATATCGCGCAATCTGACCAGACACTGAACTCATTTAAAATCTGACACGGTGCCGCCGGCGAGCTGATTCGACTTGTTCACTTGAAGCGATTGTCCAGATGAACCGCTGATAGGAGAGACGACACACACACACACACCACTGCGGCGACGCTCGGCGTGTTCAGTCGGGGAAAGCGGGATCTCGCAGATTACCGCCGCAATTAATCAAATGTTTGTACACCACAATTAGCCGCCCTGTCATTTCACAGTCATGATGTGGAGATTATGCCGTGTGTTTTTGTGCCGTGTAGCTCGGGCAGTTTTGTCGTTTCTTTTTGACAGTGATGGGAGTGAAGCGAATTCGGATGAAACCGACAGTGAGAGATGCGGCGATGAGGCAAGAGAAAGAAAGACAGGCGTTCAAAGTGAAGTTGAGATTGGCATCAGGCTCGGTTTCCATTCAGCCGACCACATGGGACCGTCACTTTAGTCCCCCGTGTGGATATACAAGCCCGTGTGTGTGTGTGTGTGTGTGTGTGTGTGTGGTGTTCTGTCAGCAGGCTAGGTGTAAGGTTACCTGAGGGAAGATAATGTCCTGCTTACACATGCATCTGCTCTAGCTCACAGATGCGGCGCCCATACACACACACACACACACACACACACAAGCAGTTGGCAGAGTGTGATTAAACCCGGTGTGTGTACTATGAAGAAACCAGAGACTCAGAAATGAGAGGGAGAGAGGGAAAGGGAGGGGGT
>OMLB01056125.1:0-15907 GCA_900302555.1 Myripristis jacobus
CCCCGCCTGCCTCGCCTGGAGCCCCGGGACACCTCCGGGCTGCATGGAGGCCCCGCCCCATCTTTGGCCAGCAGCTCCAGGGAGCAACGACGACACACCTGCAAGTTAACAGAGCAGACACTCAAAACTATGTTCACGGGTAATACAGCTAACAGGTACACAGTCCTAACATACTGATCAATACAGTTACAAAGGAGGAACAGTTACAAAAGAAAATCAGAGGTGGACTGCTTTTTTGTGAGTGGGCAGGTTTCGTGGTGCACAGTCAGCTGACAGTTTATAAAAACAACAAAGAGCAAGAAAACAATATGAAAGCATGAGTGGAAAAATATAGCAGCTGTTAGTCTGCTCACAAGGAGCCAGGATGTGAGCACGCTGACTGTGTTGTGGAAGATTCTGTCTGGCAACTAGACAGCTGCTGGTTGGCGATTGCGGAAGCTGGTTGCCATGAAGACAAAGCACACGTTGCACAACTCCTTTTTTTAATTACCAAAATAAAATAGGGCTTGGGAAATGTTTTCTCTATGAGAGAGTACACCGTCAGTATGCTCCATAGCTGCCATAACTGACAAAGGTGCCAAACACACACACAGCCAAATGCATACCTGTCCTGTGTCTCCCTCTCCCTCTCCCTCTGCCTTGTCTCCCTCCAGGTCGGCCTCCTCCAGCGTCAGGCCACACACCCGGCAGCACAGGGGGAAGAGGAGGACGGGCAGCGGTGCGGAGGGGGAGCCGAGGCCCCCCAGCGTCTGGAGGTAACCTGAGTCCTGGGACACATGCATCATCGTGTCTGCAAGGAAAACAGAAACAAAACCGTTACTGAGCAGTTGGAGGTCAGTGTGTGAATTGTGTTTCTTCAGAGATCAAGGCTGACTTGTAATTTGGCCACTAACATTTTTTATATTAGGGAGACAAATCATTTTAAAGCTGCACAAGGTGGCATTGTATGTATGGAGATAGGACTCTGAAGTAAGGACGTCACAAGAATCGACTTTTAGGTATCAAGTCTATGCCAAAATTTTGAAATCGATACCAATATTAGTGATTTCAGGAATGATACAATTGTCACAATTTGATCCCTACTTTGCAGTACGGATCTTATTCTAATTAACCTGCATGTTTAAATACTGAGTCACACAAAGCTTTTGCTTGCTTGCTAATATTAATACAGTTTTTAATAGGAGTGTGTGTGTGTGTGTGTGTGTGTGTGTGTGTGTGTGTGAACGGGCCATGGTATTGAATCAGGACTCAAGAATTGTGGATTTAAAGTGCTGCTGGTACCAGCTACTGAAACGCTGGCTTTCTTCAAAAGGGGTCAGTTTCCTAAGAACTTAGGGCCATAAAGAGAGCAAATCTAATGAGTTGAGGCTGTATTTAGGAAGTCGCACACATGCACGTTGATGTAACACAGGAAAATAAACATTCTGTTGCTTTGCATGATGCTTTCACACTTACAAAGAAAGACACTGGGGGAAAAGGTATTGTGTCAGAACAGCACCAAGGCTGAGATACTGAAATGTGTACTGACACTGACAAATTTGTCGCCATATGGAAGCTCCTCTTTTGCAAAAAGTAATACTCAGTGATCACACACCCTCCTCCACCTGCTCTCATAAACTGCCGTGTTGGACTTAAAATTCTCGCCCTCTCCTGAGCCTATTACCTCTGACCTTTGACCTCCACGTAATGGGTGCTTGCAGCGTTGGGGATGTGAAGCTCATTCTGACAGCGCGTGGCTGTGTGCCCCACAATGACAGCTCAGCTTGATACCAGTCAGCTCACAATCGATAGGCAGTCAACCAGCTGCTCTTCCTCTTTTCAGACTCTTTCAGTTTCAGGACATTTCAGCTCCACACTTCCCCTTTTCTGCTTTCCTGATTCCAAAATTAAAAGTGAGCCAATTCTGCCACGCAAGCTCAATAATTTGATATTTCCCTGCAGACAGACAATAAAACGAGAATTTTTACTTCCCCTTACATTTCATTTACTCAATCAAGGACTTTATTTTCTTGCCCTTACTTGTCCCTTCTTTCAGTCTTAATGCTGTCACAATATTTTATAATGTGACAGCATATGTGCTATATAAATATATATATCTAAAAGCCTACAAAATAAATAACTTCAACTGAACCTGTGTGGAATTTTCTGCTTACACTGTGGATGGTGGAGGTTATTTTACACTGGACAGATGCAGAGACTGTGTGTGGTTGTGAGGAGACTGACAGATGTGGTCACAGCTCTTCATGATGCACTGGCTGATAATGATGTGCACCATGTATTTCATGAGGCATGAGGCCTGCATGTTCATAAAGGACCAAGACTAGCCAATGTGCCAAGAATGCACGGTTATCTTAGTTTTCCAAAACCAGCATTTTACCAAAACCGCAACGCCTACTGGAAACGTATGACTGAAATTACAGCATGGCTAATTACCTCATCTGATGATTCCAGCACCTCTCCAACTCAAACCTTTTTCCTCCTGTTTTAATTTGCATGACAAAATTAAAAGGCATTACCCTGAACAAGCTGAAAGTGTGCCTTGCAAGCAGCATTTCCTTTACTGCCACAAGAGGGAGACAAATCATCCAGAACTGAAATATTTCAACTGCTGATTTAAATAAATTGTTGGTGTGGTCATATTACCTTGTTCTGTTTCTCCATCCGTTTTTTTCCTCCTGGCTCTCCTCTTTTCCTTCTCCCTGCGCTGTGGTCTCTCCTGGGAGTGCATGCGCTGGTGCCTCCGCAGGTTGCCAAGGGAACTGCAGGCGTAGCTGCACTGGTGGCAGCGGTACGGCTTCTCGCCCGTGTGGGTGCGGGCGTGGCGCTGCAGGTTGACGCGCTGCGCCGAGGCGTAAGGGCAGATGGGGCAGCGGTAGGGCTTCTGCCCGTCGTGGGTCCTCATGTGGCGCTTCAGGTGGTTGGAGTAGCGCGAGGAGAAGGCGCACAGCGAGCAGGAGTACAGCTTGGGGGCAATTTCGCCGGCACTGCCCGTCTTGCCCAGGCCCCGCCTCTTCCTGTCAGAGTCGTCGCTGACAGGCTGGTTGGACAGGTTTGTCCCTTCCATTTGCGATGAGTCGAACATGACGACGCGCTGCTCTAGCTGGAGGCCTTCCTCGCATGACAGGCAATAGAGCCCGGCCCCCAAGTCAAGCCCCGCCCCTTTAACAAAATGAACCACAGAATATTAAAGAAGATCAGATGAAACAGAACATTATTTATTTCTAGTTTCACACCAAACACAACTTCAGGACAGTTTGCCTCCATTCATTAACTCTGGCAATACAGGACAGGAAGATATTGGTAAATGGACCAGCACCTACCTAGATCTAAGCCCGCCCCCAAAGGCGTGTCTCCCAAAAGCTGGCCACACCCTTTACAGGAGAGGAATGCTGGGAAGGTAGAGTCTGTCTGCGCTGAGGGGTCGTCCTCCACGCTCAGGGAGAAGACTGTCATTCCTGCAGAATGACAGAAAGAGGAGAAACGTGACTCATAGGAATAAACTGGTATATTTGTAGATACTGATCAGCTTCATGAAATCTGTAAAACCTGCAGGGAAACTCTGCATGGGCATATCAGATAGTGGCAAAATCTAATATCGTGCATCGCTAGAACGCTGTGAGTCGCCGCACTTCCTCAGTAAAAATGAGACCGACTCGAAAAGAAGAAATATCTGTTTTGTGTGCTGGGTGGAAAAGTCGCAGCCGCCACCAGCCAAACACTGATAAACTGATAAGCCAAGTTTCATGTAATTTGTTTTCGTAAATAACTAAACCGCTTATGTGCTGTGTGAAATCCATTCATTTTAACCTCCAGTTAGCAATAAAGCATTTCTCGACATGCAAAACGCCACAGTGAAATTGCTTTGACAGCCACTGATCTTATCCTGATGTAAAGCCCAGTTTCATAACTATCCTAGAGGTCCTAAACCACAGGGCCACCAGTGCCCCCGAGTGGTCTGCAGACTAAACATGAGAATGCGAGTGGTCCTTCGTGGTCCATGGCAAAAAAAAAAAAGTTTTGAGTTTTTTTTTCCTCTTGAAAATTGGTTACTGAATAAATGTTTTTAATCAATATTTATGAGAAGATATCAGTGCAATGATAATGTTTCTTTCACTGTGTCTGCCATGGCGTGTCACAGGCAGGTGAAAGAAATGTAATGATGTGTCTTAAGGCAAAGCCAGGCAAATTTAGTAAAATCAGCAAGTTCAGAGCAAAAATGGAGAGCGTTCTCAAAAAAAAAAAATGGGACAGCATTGCACAAAAATATATTTCATTGTCTGCAGGTACAATGCAGATTATATGAAGTACAGATTTGTTAACAGATACCACACACTGCTGGGAAAAAGTTGTATCTGCACATTTACATCCATGCTGACAGGTTTAGAGTCTCCTCCAATGACAAAATTAACAGTGGCGGTTGAATATTTGTGCTTAATCAATGTCAAAAACACTCAAAATCTATGCAAACCATGACTGTGTTCAGAAAATTCCAAGTGTATGATTTTCTGATGTTCATTAACTTTTGTATTGATCATAACGTGACTCATTCTATGACACACGTTTAAAAGAGCCTACACTCTGCAGTGCCAGCAAGTCAAAGTCTGGTGTGCGACTAAAATGTGGCTGTTATTCAGAAACCGTGTATAAAACATACAGTAAGTGTGAAAACTGAAGAGAACAGAGTCTATTTTAACACTAGTAACGTACCAAGCGATCCGGATTATATAATTTCTGGAGAAGCATATTTCTCCCTACAGTCTGCATATTATAAATCTGATTGGTCAGCTGGGGCCTATTTGTTTGCAGAGAGCATTTTCCATCGCTACATTTGATGAAGTGAATGCCTGTGTGTATCTTTTATTCAGATTTGAACCAACAACCTTCAAGTTTCAAGGGAGTCTCCTAAGATTCCCACTTTGTTACAGCAACTGAAACACAAAAAGGACCCATAAAAAGGGGTGAACTGGAAGTGAGTTTCACATAATAATATGATATGAATGTGTAATTAACAGGACCTCTCACTCTTTATTTGCCTGTAATGAACTGCACTGACTGTTTAAATGCAGAGTAACACTTGGATCACTGTACTCAAACCAGGGAATTCACTGACAGCAAAAAGGTTAGGGCTGAAGGACATTTAAAAAAAACAAAAAAAAAACATATCAATTATTTTGACACATAATGTAATACAATTCACAGTTTTGATGGAAAAAGTTTTGAATCCTAATCTTCATTGTCACCAGTCATGCAACCAGATCAGCAACCAACTTTTATCTATCCATCTATGCAATGCTGTGTGTGTGTGTGTGTGCATATTACTGACCAGCATCTCTGTCCAACCCCATGATCTCAGAGTCTCCGAACTCCAGCTCTCCGCTCAGCAGGAAGTCGCTCTCCAAAACGAGGCAGCCGGGCTCACACACCACTGCTCCATCCTCTGAGTCCACTACACACACACACACACACACATACACAATTATAATTGGTACAGAAGTTGTCAAAACACCTAACCCTTCACAAAAGTAGTTAATGACAGCATCAATACAAGGATCAACAGTGAAAGCAAAAAACAAGGTGAGTCATCCAAGAGATATCAGAGAAAAGCCTATAAAAGTGAATTTGAACAGAGAGAGCAGGGAAGAACTGAAGCCAAAAAAAAAAAATGCTGATTGAGTCAGTGTGAAGCAGCTTGTCCCAGAGGCCCCACTTTCCTCTTTCGGTTTTCCATCAAGACTAAAATGCATGTCTAGATTTCGATTAGAGCAATATAGCACTGGGTGTCACTGGGAAATTAAAGTCTGCATTACCAATAGTGGCTCTGTAATACATTGGTCAACTTCCTTTATTAGACATTTTTAGGGTTAAACCTTGACCAACTTTTGCCTCAAACCTTTAGAAAGATCAGACATAACAGAACAATGTTTTCTGTTACTTAACAAGTTTAGCATTTCTTTTCAGGATGTAAACAGTCGGCTCATATTTATATTATAGTCATTCCTGGAAACATTCAACAGATTGACAACAATTAGACAGACTTGCAGTTAAAAAAAAATACTTTTCTAAGTGTAACACAGGTCACTCTGGAGCCTATATTCACATACAAGATATCAAAAAGGTAAATAAATTCTGGATTGGTACTGCGAAAACAAAGGGGTAAAGGAATCCGACACAGCAGAAAGATACTGATAATCTGTGCTTAGAGAGGAAGAAGATGGAAAAGTTCAGGGGGAAGAGGGTTTGGGAGGGGGACAAGACAGTGTCACGCGAGCACAGGAAATCAGTGAGGATGAGATAAGTGCAGAGGAGGAAGAGTTGCAGGGCGAGGAATGGCAAAGGAAAGCCAGAGATCAGGGAAAAGGAGGGGGTGAAAGAAAGGATGAACAGGAGAGACATGAGGCAGACAGGGGAGGGACAACAAAGACAAATAATCCATTGCATTTTCATTTACTTAAATGCCTGCGTTTGGCACTTCTCAACAGCTTATGTAACAATATTGGTTCAACCCAGTTCATAATTTTTTTTTTCCATTGTCAATTCTAAACACTGTGTTTGGTAGCATGAGCAGCAACAGCCACCATGACTAAACAGACAGATAAAAGAGTCACCCAAAGAAAGGCAAAAGAAAATCCAAGGAAGGGCGCGACACAAAAAGCAAACAGCGCTTTGCACCAACAAAAAACAGTCAGAGGAGTGAGAAAACAAAGAATGAAAAAATAAAAGAGCGAGCAAAGAGGAGAAACAGGAAGCAACGAAGGGAAGGAGAAAGGGAGCAAGGAAGGAGGGAAGGAGGGAAGTCAGGTGTGAGCTGATTACCATGGCGAAGAGGAAGTACAGACAGGATGCAGGGAGGAGGAAGAGAGGAAGTGGAGAGTCCAGCCGAGCCAGAGCATTCAGGATGAGATAACACACACACACACACACACACACACACACACAAATACAATCTATCTCCCATATTATCTCTGCTTGACAGTGAGGGAGAGACACAGCCTTAAAGAGAGCTCAGTCGGGCTGCAACAAACTCTGCATGTCTCCCAATTCAATACTATAATGATACCTGGGTGCTGATTCAATATGTACTGTGATTCTTAAGTACTGCAATCTGATATAACAATTCATTGCATTTTTTTGTTTTATGAATCATCCTCTGGTTTGTAGATGTTAAGTTTCATGCAAGTCACAATAGGTCATTTTATACAGTGACATCAGGTTAAAAAATGCCTCACTGTGGTGAAATATCAACTATGAGGGCTAACATCACCACACATGAATAAACCTGGGCTCACTGAATCAAACAGTCTTAGCTTTGCACTCAAATCCAATCCATGCAACTCCAAGACTGTTTAGGCCCCAGTCTGCACAAATACACTACTGAATGCAGGGTTTGTGGCCCAGACTGCATGGGATCAGCATAAGGTGGGCCCATTTACATTCAGATATCTGGAGGTCAGAGGTCAAGGGACTCCTTTGAAAATCTCCATGTTAGTTTTTCCTCACCAAAACGTAGCTAAACTTTGGAGAAATATTTTACATCCTTGCTGACAACCTAGAGTGACCTGCTCGGTATCAGCTGATTCATTAGGTCATCTAGTTTCAGATGATACCAACACCTTTAATTTAGCTGATTCAATAATAGAAAAAAATGATTAACTATCGTGAAAAATGTGATACTTTAGTGAATCGATTTACAGCACCCCTAGTGTCCAAGTAAACTTTACCATATAGTTTCTATAGTACATCACTGGCAAAAGTTATCGATAAAAAAGTTTTAAAGTTGGGTGTCTGGCATACGCTTTCTACAGCAACAAAGAGCCACTTCCTTAAAGTCAACAAAGCAGAGAAATGGTGAAGGGCAGCTCCTGTGCCCTCGGTCCCTCCGACCTCCTCCTCCAGCTGACCGGCACACACACACACACCGCTCCGGGACTTACACTTCACCGGCTGGGGGTTGGATTGCTTTCTCCGCGGCATCCTGCTCGCTCTCTGCCTCCGTCCGCCTCGCAGTCACGGATCTTCGGGTTTGGGCGACACCGCAGACAGTCAGCAATGTCCGTCAGCCAGCCAGCCAGGCAGCCAGCTAACTGCGTGTCATCATCACCTTCTTCCTCTTCCTCCAGCGGACAGTAATAGCAGCGGTGTCATCGCTACGTTGGGGCCATAACTTCTCCCTGAAACACAGTATCCCACGGCGCTGGTGTGTTACACCTGCTTAAATTGCACCGCAGCCCAATAAATCTCAGTCTACACCAGTTATCAAACACACTGCGGTGCTAGATACTGAATTATATTGCTGTCTAATTTGCATGGTGATTCATTCTTTGTTATTGTTCCGCAGTAACTAACGCTATATGGAGCCATCTTGCTAGCTAACGCAAGCTAGCTGCTTCAACGTCCAGAAAAGCGCTGCCGTTTCGGCGAGCTCGACGTCTGAATCAAATAACATTTGTGAAAATCAACCCGCCGACACGCTTACCTGTGATAGTGTCCCGAAATTGCGGCCGAAAGCGTCGAAAAATCTCGCTAAGCCTTGCTAAAGAGTCTTTTGTTTCCAGACGCACACCGCTAACCATCAGAGCTCAGCGGACCGACACTTCCCGGAGGATGACGTCATTGACAGGCGCGGGCGGTTGTGGACCTTGTAGTCTTGGAACAACTTCCAACCCGGAATAGAGGGAAAGAGGAGGGAGGCCTCTCTCTCTCCCCCTCTCTCATATTGTGTGACTGTGTACTAACAATCAAAAGAGCACTTTCTCTTGTGAGTTTCTCTCACAAGTTACATGTAACATTCTTCCACAAATTTAACTGTCTTCACTGTTAAAGCTTGCACTTTCTTCTTTTGATCGCAGCCATGTTCGTATAATCAGAATCACAACTATAGAAAAGATGAAAACATGTCAATTAAATTTCTCTTTCACAAAATAAGCAATCATTCATGTGTATTTTGTCCCATTTACTGGTCCCATTAAAAAGCCATTGTGGCCCAGAAAAAGGTGGCCAATAAGCAAATAAAGCAAGATATTTGAGTCACAATGTAGGCTCAAGAAGTCACCCTGCACTCTATAGTTGTGTAGTAGATCTGGTCCATGAGATGTTTCCTATAAAAAGTGTAAATAGTTAGTTCATACTCCAGTTACGATATATGTTTATGAACCACTATACATAGTGATTAGTTATTTCATCCACAGTGTGTGCATGTAGCCAGCAGTAGTCTGACATTTAAACAAGGACAGCAGACTGGACACGGCAGTGCAGCACACTGTCATATGATTAAAAAGTTGTTCACCTAAAATTTCTGATCTTCAGTTTGAGAGTAAAGGTGGGAATTTACTTTAATGAGACATTTGGAGATTTGTTTGTATTATGTTTCAGCATTCAGCTGAAATCCAGAGCAAGAGCAGAACAGGCTCAAGTTCTCACCAGCATTGCAAAACGACCAGTAATAAGGAGTACAAGGTCAGAGCCCCAGCTGCCTGCCAGTGGATTTAATACTGAGACACAAGAAAGCAAACAAATGATAGATGGCATGATCAGAATCAGTCAGACTATGATAATTGCACCAACAAACAGCAGTCTTCTCTGAATTATACACATAGGCCACAGAAATCACTTTTTATTGGCCATTTATTTCAATCATAAATACACAACAAATACAATCAGTCTTCATTTACTAGAAAACATTTATGAGCCAACTGTTAATCATGTTATATTTTACAGCTATATGGCTTTAGTGGATGTATACCTAAATAACATTACACCAGGGTGGTGTGTAAGGCTTTTCCATCGTCATTAGAAAGTAGGCCTAGTCAAATTCTGGCTGCTGTTGTGAAAAATTCAGCACTGCTAATCAAATTTCCTTCCCTAGAATATATTGTTAAGAGAAATATATTTATTTTTTCAGTTTAGGATTAAATTAAGTGATGATATTCCATAAACTTTATGTTAATTAGGCCTATCTGTGCAAAGCATCTCCAGTACTATTAGATACTGTTTATTATTAGTTTTCTTCTTAAACTGATTCTTAACCTGTCTTGGCTGATCATACGGTGGGTTTGGTTCAGTGTCTATACCGATGAACATATGCAAATAAAATACAAATTAGTGAGTTTATCAACTTGGTTTTAATTCTACATGAGCAATAAGTAAGATTTATATGGCCCCACAGGATAAAATAAATCTGTCAGAGGGTTGGCTGCATTACTGATCAAGAGCTGACTCAATGATTACTTCCCACATTTAAATTCAACATACTCTGAACCAAACATTTGCGTACTTTTTAAATAGATAATGGTCATCATAGATAATAAATGCCCTTGCAATACCTGGGCCTTGACTTTTGATTAGTGCAGCTTGCTCTCAGCTCTCAGGACTTGTATTGCCAAAATGCTACTCATGTGGCAAAAATAAACTACAGGAGTGGCTGCACAAAAAAGAAGTGCTAATGAAAAAAACGTAGTTTCAGGTTGCACTTTAGGTATAAAAAATAGATACAGCATCTATTTCCTTCTTTTTTTTATTACAGGTTGGTGTCACTCTTCAGTTTTTTTGAGTACAGCTACTGCAGAACTTCTTTATAAACATTAAAGGGTTAGGGTTAGGGTTTAGTGCTTTGCTCAAGGACACTTTGACAAACACATGGCCGCTTTAAATTGAACAAGTGATCTTTTGGCTATGGAAACTCAAAGCCAACCTGCCACCTAGAGAGTGTTTGCCGTAAATTGAACCAAACCCACTGAACCGACAACCTTTCACACTCAGGAGTTGATCATGGACTCAAACTCATCAATCCTCTGTCTGGTGTTGCCTCTCCGGATTCTTCTGTATGACACGGTTTTGTACTTTGCCTTTTGATGGCTGTCGTTTTTCTTGTCGTCCACTTCACCGTTCACCTGGAGAGGGTTTTGGCCGGCTTCCTGTTCCTGTCCTTCCATCGCCTCTTCTTCTTCCTCTTCCTCCTTCAGTTCCTCCATGGCACTTCCTCGAGGTTTACTCACAGATTCCTCACTGGATACGTTCTTCATTGGATCGACCTCCTTTCTTCTTTGCCCGGCTGCAATCACAATTTGATTAGTGGTGTCCATCAACAATACTTTCTCATCCAGCAATGTGGGACCCGATAACTCTGAAAATAAAGGAAGCAAAACCATTTGTTAGACAGACTGCTTGCTCGAAGATTTGTTTTGTTACCTTAGAAAATCTCATAACTAGTTTGTCAAAGTTCCCGGCTTTAATTTAAACTTGTGATATAAAATGTTTAATTGTCTGAGGGAGAAGCTATGTAATCTTCAAACACATACTTTTGGCAATCAAGTGGGCAGCATCTTTGTGGAATTTTAATTGGACTTTAATGGATGAATTAACTCTCCAGTCTGCATCCCCAGTTTGTGTATAATTGCAGCACATCATAATTGCAGTTACGTAAGAATGTACCATCAGCAGAGCACACAGAGTCCCTCATGTACATACACTGTTCCCTCTAAACAAAATAGAACTAAATATAGCCAAACATTTCTACATCTAAAGGTGTAAGGGTCACCAAACTATGCTAAATTAAACCAGGAAAGAAAGATATTTAAAATTTGGAAGAGCACCAACTACTCAATATTATTTCAATCACCTATTTTGCCTAATGTACATTCAGCCATATTGATTTGGGATTTTTGCAGATCATCTAATTTGAAGTCAAGCTAGAGTACTAAAGTGGTAGTGGTAGAAGAGGATGAAGTCATAATCGTGGAAATTGTAATTGTACTATTTGTAGAAGTGGTAGTCAGTTTATAATACTAGTAATACTACTGGAGGCTTGATTTTGCTTACCTCTCTCAAGGTGAACTTTTATTTCAGGTGGAGTGTCAGTTGCCAGATCAGATGTTGTTTGGCCTGTTGGCTCGGGTGTTGTTTCAGGAGATTGTGTTTCTAAGATGCCTTGATGTCCTGGAGGATGAAATGACTGCGCTCCTAAGACCTCTGGTTTGTCTGAAGTCGATGGTTCTTCCTCAGTTGATGTCTGTTCTTCCTCAGTGGACGTCTCTTTGTTCTCTAAAGCTGATGGCTCTTCTTGAACCGATGTGTCTCGTCTGTCTGAAGTTGAGGATCCTTGCTCGGGTGACGTCTCTGAAAGCTGCTTCCCCTCTTCAGCTGAAGTCTCTGATGCACATGCCAACACCTCTGTGGGATCACTTGGATTAAGAGGATTCGTCTCTTCCTGAGACTTGGGAAAAGGAGACTGAGAGTGTGTCAGGGGTGTAGCGTTGGGCTCTGCGTCTGAATCTATGTTGGTTCCGCCAGAAAGAATATGTTTGCTGCCATTGTCGTTGCTCAGTGATGTGAGATAAATGTCCTTGATGTGGGTTTTGGCAGCAGCTCCTGAGGTATTCTCTTGATCCATAAGGGCTCTGGAAGCTTCTGTAACTTCACTGTGAATTCCTGTAGTGGAGTCACCATTTTCTCTTGGAATACTGTCATTAAGCATTTTAGGGAATTCAGGGCCATTTGGTCCTTTCTCTCCTTGTTCCATCTCTACCTCCTTCTCTTCTTCATCCTCTCTCTCCATGTCTTTATCTGATTCATTCTCTTCCTTGGGCTCCCTTGCCTCTTTTTCATCTTCAGCTTGTTTTTCTGTCTCATTTTTTTGTTCTTGTTTGCTTGCTTCCTCTGGCTCCTGTCCTTGCTCCGTCCCTGGCTTTTCTTGGGCCTCCTCCTCCTTCTTTTCCTCTATGCCTTTCTTTTTTTCTACCTCCTTCTCCCTCTCTACCTCATCTTTTCTTTCTGTGTCTCCTTCCTCAAACCTTTCTGTCTCTGTTGTTTCCTTTGCTTCCTTGTCTTTTTCTTCTTGCCATTCTTTTTCCTTAGTTACCTTCTTTTTGTCTTCCCTTTCTTCTACCTCTTTTTCTTCAAGCTCTTTTTCTGCTTCCTTTCTGTCCTCTACCTCCCTGTCTTCTCCCTCATGTCTTTCTGTCACTATTTCTTTCCCTTCCTTCTTTCCTTGTTCATTCATTACGCCCATCTCCATTTTTCCCACATCCTCTACCTCTTGTCTTATCTCTTTCTCTATCCACTTGTTCTGTTCCCTAAGTACCCTTTCTTCTTTTTTGTCTACCTCTTCTTCCTGTCTTTCTACCTCTTTCCCTGCTTCATCTTCTTGTTCCCCACCTGCCATCTTTTCCTTGTCTTTTTCCTCTATCTCTTCTTCTATCATTTTACCTGCCTCCTCTCCTTGATCCTTTACAACCTCATTTGCCTCTTCTTTTTCCTTTACCTCTTCATCCTCCTGTCTCTTTATATTTTTCTCCCCCATCTTTTCCTCTACTTTCTTTTCTTCTGCCCTCACCTTCATCTCTTCTTCCTCCATTCTCCTAATCTTTGTCTCTGCTTCATTCATCTCAATGGTCTCCTCTTTCTCCAAATGTTCCACTTCTTCCTTCATGGAATCCATAATACCTCTTCCTGCATCTTCTTCCTCTACTTTTCCTTTTTCTTCTGTTGTCACTTTCTCCACCTCTTCATTTCCTGTCACTTTTTCCACCTTTTCCTCTGCTGCCTCTAGTGTTTCTTCCTCAGTCTTTGTCTGGTCTCTACTTCTCACCACCATTATGTCTTCATTTTTCTCCGTCAGACCCTCCACATTTTTCTTGCTCTCATTGTCTTTGTCTGTTCTTACCTCTTCATGTATGTCTGGCTCCATTTCCACACTTCCATGATCTTGTTTATCATTTTCAAGGATATGTCCCCCTTCCTTTGTCCCTACTTCCAAGCTATCGTCTTCTTGATTTTTCGGAGCTTTTTCCTCGTCTTCTTCCTCCTCATTTTCCTCCTGCTTTCCACCTTCACAGTCATCTGCTTCTTGAGGACATTTTGCCTTCTCCACATCACCCGATGCAGTCCCCTGATCATCATCATGGCTTTTTCTAGTCTCATCCTGTTTTTGTTCCTCAGAAAAAATGTCTGTTGTCTCCATAGTGTCCTCTATAGAAAGAATATCTCCAAACAGCCCAACTGCCTGAATTACCCGAGAAACGATTGAATTCTCCTCCAGCTCCAAGCTGTCCAACAAATCTGTGGCATTCCACCAGACAGCCATAATTCCTTTGGTAGAAAATGAGAGGAAATCACTTTGTGCACTTTAGTTAGCAGGATAATTATGTCAAATAGAGGGAAAATAATATAATATGACAAGTGTCAGAGTCAACAAACGCTGCAAGTTTAGCAAAATGGAAAGCTTTCCTTATAAGTTTAAACCAGTCGCACCTGATTTCTTCAGCCACTTGTCTATGCAGTAAAACTACCCACTCTCAGAAAAGCAAGATGTGGGATTTAGTTAATGCTGATTGGCAGAAATGCCACAATACGTCATCTCATGAGCGATAGTCCGGTGACTGGTGGCCACGTTTTCAGCCTCATGCTCCATTTTGGTGAATGCACTTGTGTTTCTAATACTTTAATCTCTTAGGTCTGATCCTTCTCCTTAACCTGGAACCTCTGACCATTTGGGTATTTTGTGGAAGGAATTATAGCTACACCTCTCTACATTTGATTATTTTCAAAACATAGGACCAGTAAGCCCAACGGAAATCCCTAAGAAAGTCATAATGTCATCAAACAATAATTTCCAGTGTGTTTTAACCCAGGTCCTCTTACATTTACAAGAGACCCTTATTATTTTAGTTAAAGTTTGATTAAAGTATTTGTTTTTTCTTCAAAATAAGTCAGATTGCAAAGAATGCTCTGTTAAAATTTATTCACTATTTTAAGGCCTTGAATGTAAAAATCCATCCCAAAATATTTGCCTGTGTGTGTGTACATGTTTTTTTGTTTTATTAAAACATTACAACATTAACAACAATAAAAAAAAAAAAATAATAAAATTAAAATGCCTCTACTACCATGTTTTGATTTATTTTGGCTGGACTGTTTGGTTCAATTTCAATCAGAGACAGGAGCTTGAAGTATCTAAAATAACATGCAGATTAACATTCCTGTAATGGTTTATCCTGCTGTGGTATGTTGAGCTTCACCATATGCTCTTATGTGTCTGTTATGAGACTCACATGTAAAACATGTAATAATGTTATGTCACTGTGCATAGATCAATACACATGATCCAGTGTAACCTGTTATGCTCAAAATCTCCAGTGTATGTCTTTATTCTTTCCAAAATAAACCTGTAGCACAAAAAAGAGAAATTATGGCAGTTTGTGGGCATGGTATGTAGTTGTTTTAACTCCTTATTTTAGCAGAATTTATTATCCATACTATAGTGAGATAAACTTAAACCTTTGCCTCCCTGCAAAATATGATTTGATTGTTCATCAGTTAATCACCAAACATCACTTGGATGATGTGATATTTCTGAAAATATCCCTCAAGAAGTTTGGTAAAAAGGTACTGGGGTTTTCAGATCTCTTGATATTTACATTTTTGTCCACTAGATGGCACTATGGCATGTGAAATACTGAAGGAAAGTGAAGGCTGATTTTGATTTGAGTCCAGTGTCATGCAGTGTAGTTTGGCCCACTTGGATTTCTGAGGCTCATCCCCACATGACATGGCACTTGTGCATACACACCTTTTAGCTCACACAAAGTTGTCATACAAACACTGCATGGTTTTCTCAGACTTTCATGCTTCAGTTCGACACAAAGACACTCACCATCCCAACCACGGACTGTTTGAGTGGCTGCCCTCAGGCAAGCGGCTTCGCTCCATCAAAGCCAGGACTGAGAGGCTGAGAAGGAGCTTCTTCCCCCAGGCCACACGGATCCTGAACTCATAACACAAACACTTATAGCAGACCACAACACCACGTACCACCCACCTGCTGTATCAGACAGCTCAGCACCTTACTACCCCCTGCTGTCTGATGCAGGCACATAGCAACATGTAAAGACTGGAGGGGATGGGGTGACTCCAT
>OMLB01056126.1:0-19486 GCA_900302555.1 Myripristis jacobus
TGTTGGGGGGGCGCTTCCTCTCTGTTGGAGCTGTGCCTGTGTAGCAGTCTCATTTTTATTAGGTCCCTAGTGACAGTGGACGCTAAGAGAAAACATCACAGCCTGCACTGTCCTCTTTGCTCCCTTTCTTCTAAATTAAAGTGATATCTCATTGCTGTACAACAGACTAACTGTCTAGTGGCCAGGAAATTGAGAAGAATGATAGTGATGCCCGTTATCACTGAAAAGATGTGTCAGTTTTGTTTCAAGACATTTTTTTGAGGATGGAGGGCAGAGGTCTTGTAAAGAGTGAATTAACGTATCATTTTGCTCAATCATTCAGCTCAACGCTTGAGCTTCAGCTGGTTATTTAGCAGTTAAAATGAAATAATAGCAGCTGAAGTCCTCCTCTCTCTTCAGAGTTTAGATTAGCGAGCCTGCTGACAGAAGATCCTGAATGTGATGATTATTAACAAATAAAAGAAGTCATTACCATTACTGATATTTTGACCAGATTTGTGTGTATGGTATTCATGTTTGACAGCTAGTTAATTAAGTGTGTGCGTGTGTGTGTGTGTGTGTTGTTTTGCTTTGCCAACTGAGGTACCCAGTCAAAATGATCAAATGTCAAAATGCTCCATAGCAGCTCTGCCTAAAAATCCAATGTAGCAGCAGAGGGATATGAGCAAACCATTTGATCTAAAAAACATGACCTGTGAATGAGTGTTTCAAAATGTAGCATCAATTGGGATGGAACCAGCATCACCCAACCGAGAGAGAGTGGCAATAAATATGACAAAGTATCGGCCAAACATATTATGCCCCATTTATCCTCTTCAGAAACAATCTCCCATTCATCAATCAGTCCTCTATAGATAATCCTTAAGGATGACATATCATCATACATAGAAACATTGGTAAAGACACTGTGAGAACAGTAAACACAGACACCTTCTCTTTTCCATAGCTAACTTTTCCAACTCTTACATCATCCTTGGAGGTAACTTTAATGTATTATTAATGTCAGATCCATTCTACCACCCTCTTTTAAACCATCATCTACAACATTTAAGACTTACATATGAGACTGTGTAAATGAATGATGTATGGTGGACTCAAATCCAAAACACCGACAACCATTCATGGCCTACTTTTCACCTAGCACAAATCATATTCCCAAATTGACTTCTGTAGACATCGAAAATATTAAATCATTTTTGGAGATGTTTCCCTATCAAATCTTACAGCAAACCTCAGCAATGAAATGCACCAGTTCATCACTCACAAAAATTACAAAAGGCTCCTTCTTTTGGGAAAAAAAAACAAATCTCCTGGAGCAGATGGTTTTACTGAAGAATATTATCGCGAATTTTGGCCATTATTCTCCCATATTTTCTTCAGCTTTTCCCTAACTGTCTTAACCACCCTGATATACCTATTACTGAAACCAAATAAAGCCTCAACCCAGTGTTCAAGCTATAGACTCTTAAACTTAATCAATACAGACATAAAAATCATTAGTAAAATCCTTTCACTCAGACTGGAAGCTGGATTCCTCAGTTAATCCGCCCTGGCAGGCTTCATTAAAAGGAGACATTCCTCAGAAAACACCCAGAGCCTGTTTAATTTGAGATTCTAATTTCCATCTATCATTTTAACCTAAGACACAGAAAAACCTTTTTGATATGGTCAGCTGGACATTTGTCATTTCTGTTCTCAAGCATTTTGACTTTGGGACCAAAAAGAGGCACATGGCAAGGATGTCCATTGTCCCCTTTAATCTTTGTTCTTTTCATTGATCCACATGCAACTTCTATAAGAATAATAAACAGCAATATTAGTAGTTAACAGAGAACTTCAGTAAAGCACAAAATCATCTTATATGAAGATGATTTCGCTGTATACTTAACTAAAACCAGAGCTTCAATAGGTAAGGCAAAAATCTGTAGCTGCTCTGTCAGCTGGTATAAATCAGAATTCTTACTCATCAATATCACAAGTCAGAATGATTACATTACAGCCTCTATTGTCAAACAGACTTCAACTTCCAAATATTTGTGCATTCACACCTCACACCAATTGGATAGGCTTTTCAAGCTTACGCTCTTGCTGAAAGCCTTCCAAGAAGGAGCAAAACTGGCCACCACTCAGCTATAAAAATAATCTCCAAAAAAGAGCATGTTTTCAGCATTACTGTAGTTTCATCACCAGGGTACGGTTCAATGAATTAAACTGTATCATTATCAAATTCTCAAAACCAAAAATCAAGAATAAAATTTGCTCATGTTACAGCAGCCATGGTCTCGTGGAGGGTTGCAGGCACCCATCTTTTTCCTCTATTTTCTTTCCACCAACTGCTTATGTTTGATGGTCTATGACCTGAAAGTTGCATCATAAGAATGAGCAGTGGGAATTTGATCTTTTCATTTCAGATTACCTTGTTTTACCTACAGCACTGATTCATGTGTGCAATTCTGTTCATGACTTGTTACTTTCCACCCAGTTGAAGTGGATTTGGATCTGGACAAATGAAAACAAACACCTAATAAGGTTGGAAATAATACCTACCAAATTCCAACCTCTTCCTGAAAGACTTACTGTTTAGTGACACTGCAATTAAATCAAATCCATATTTCCATAAACCAACAACTGAACCTCTGAGCTTGGTGGCAGGTTAACAAAATCCTCCCCTTTAACACTTTACCATAATCCTCCTATCTGGAGACAAGATAGTAAAACACATGTCAGCAATGTTTTCAAAAAGATGAGCATTTAATGACCTTTGACCAATTATAAGAACAAGACAAATTACTTGACAAATACAGGTTTCAATATTTTGAGCTAAAGTCGATTAAAAATAGTCTCAATCGGACTATTTTTTTCCAGTCTAAATAAACCACCATTAATCCAAAATTTACAACAACTCTCTCAAATATACAGACTGTCCCCGGTCTGTCTGCTTGGTATATCATCCATTATCGACCTGCTCTACAAGAACTGTCTTGCAATATCATTCAGACAAATGAAAAAAAAGTTATTTTGCTTAACTGGAAATACATGACCATAAGGAGAGGGAAAATTATTAATTTTGTCAGATATCGCTTTCGCACATAAAACCTTCTCCAGGACAAATTAACACGTCACCTGAATGGCATGTACATACTATAGAAAACAGGTGTTTCAAATCATGGCAATTGACATGGGCCAAGATCTGTTTTCTTAAGGATTTTATCCTTCCAACGTACAAAAACCTACTGTTGAGCTGAAGGACGCAGCAGAGACACACAATAAACCTGGCACCTATTTATTAACTTTCCAGAGCCACAGAGCAGAAACTTGTGTTAATATACAAACACATCCTATTCATAACAGCCATTTCAAACACAAAAATACATTCCCAGAGTTGAGCCCTCAGATCACACTCCAAACCTCTCACATGGCTCGGACAGCAAATCCTCATTACAGACCGTTGTTTGCTACATCAAAGCAGCTTTTTCAGACTCTTAAGTAAATAACACAATGGAATTGGTATGGGAGCTAAAGGACGAGTAAGAAAAGGAGAGTGCAATATAGCAATTTCAAGAAATACACAATTCCTTGCCTATAGAAACTTCAGTGGCAATTATGTTAAATTGACTGCAGGCAGGTGTTTATCATCTGTTGGCTACTTTTGAAGATTTAAAATTGTAATTCATTTTCTCGCATGCTGCTTTTTTGGCTGACCTGCATGAGACCATCACAATAATGGAAAGTTTTTTGATTGAACGGTTGATCAATCAGTTGATGCATCCATTCACTGTTGTAAGTATAAAGATGTTTTTGCTGTTAACAAGCTGGATTTATACCATCAAGAAAAGATCTAATTTTGTGGTATTTGTAGCCCAGCTGTGATCTTGTCTTGGACATTTAAACAAGCACAAACGGCATGGTGTCTAGCTCCTCACTGCATTTGCAAATGCGAGTTACCTGAGCTGCTGGCTGGCAATGTCTCACCACAAACACAACACATTCAAGTGTCAGGGATCTGATCCGTGCAAAACTAGCATGCAGCCTGCTTGTTTTCTTTTCCTCCCGTTTAATCCTCATTCTTCTGAACTCTGAATGAAGAAACAAAGCTTTGTTTTTAGTTGGCAAGGCTTACTCATCCGGTGCTCCTAATTGACACTCCCAAGATTTGTTAGTCAGAGCGAAGGCAAACATGTCATAAAACTTTCATGATCAAACAATGTTAGCTTTGCTGTCTTGACAGTTTTTGTGAAGAAATTAGGTCTACGCTGTGAGGCCCGGGTTCAAAACTTTGCTGTTATAATTAGTGTTTACAACTTTGCCAATGCAGTGTTAAGGGTGTTAAGTAGGTAGTTTATGAGGGGTGTGTGTGTGTGTGTGTGCGTGCGTGTGTGTTTGTTTGTGTGTGTGTGTGTGTGTGTGCCTGTGTTTATACAGAGGCAGTCCTCTGTATCTTTAATCCTGTGTCTCTCCAGGATCCCTTGGTCGACACGCCTTATGTCTTTTAACAGAAATGTGTGTTTGTGTCTCTTTTCAGGTAAGTGTGTACGTGTGTGTGTGTGTGTGTGTGTATGTGGCAGAAAGGAGGTGGGTAGGGGTGTGGGGGGGTCCCTTCTGTGCTAACCCCAAAAAGTCATCTTCACTGAGGCAGCTACTCATGATGAAGGGGAGCCAGATTTTGTTCCACTCTCCCCGTCTATCTCTCCTAGATTTTACTCTTCATCTATTCACTCTTACTTATTCTACACCTCTGGCTTTCTTCTCTCTCTCTCTCTCTCTCTCTCTCTCTCTCTCTCACTTTGCACCTGCTTCAACTCTTTTTCTCTGCTCCACCATCTGAAAGCTTTGGACTCTTTCATTCCACCGTAGAAGCAACAGTGTTCATCTGAGTGTTCGCACAAAAGTAGATCCATTTCTTTGGGATTACGGGGTGGGAGGGGGAAGCTCTTTAGAAGTGCCTTTGATGCACAACATCACATATGTACCCTCACAGAAAGTTACCTCTTGCTACTGTATACTTCCATCGAAGCTTTCTGGAGTTTTGTGAATAAGCCATCTTTGGCAGAAGGCTATCAAAGCACATGACTTAAATACAGATATTACTATGTGCTGGATTTCACACTCGAGCATGCATTAACAGCAACTATCACGACGTGCCTTTTTTTTTTTTAACCGCAGAGCGAGTTTGATAGCAGCTGGAGAAAAAGAGAATGGCAAAAAAAAGAGAAAAAGACCGACAGACATACATGAAACACACAGAGCCTCTCTGTAACACATATGCTCATGAGGCCGACCTGCACGGGGCTCAACAGTGCAGGAATGTTTCTAATTGGAAAGCCTGCGTTCAGAATTTTAATGATCCAAAAAGCCTTTTAACATTCGCTTGATATTCAACACACCTCTCTCTAGGTGTTACTCAAGCTGTGTTTCAAAAACACTTTCCCTTTTTTTTTCGTCTTTTGAAGAAATGATTGTCATTGGGTGGATATTATTCCATCAAAATCACAAAGGAAACATAAAGATCGGCCTGGCTTGAATCCACCTACTGCCGAATAACGAAATGTGGGTGGTTCATTTTTCCCCCTTTTTTTTTTCATTTTAGCACACCTGAATTAAATTAATTAATTATAGTTCACCTGAATTCAGAAAAATCAAATGTAGACGCACTGGGGCTCTATGTTATAATTTTATATTTTTGGAAATGATTCAAAATAATAGCCTAGTCAGTCTGGTTCTGCTCGCTGTGGAGCTTTTCTTTCACACTCCACAGTGACCTTGCTCGTGAAAGGTCGCCCCACTCTTTCTTTCTCTGTCTCTCTCGCCCATTTTTGTGAGCATGAAAAGATGTTTTTCAACTGCATGTTTCTCTAACTTGGCACATCGCCTTTCCCCGCACCCCCACCGCCGCCACCACCTCCACACACTGCTTGCTTTTGGCTGTTTTAAGTGTTTAATTAGTGGCCTTTGTATCATTTTTGAGAGGCATCTGGATGCCACTGAATGCCGGACGAAGGTAATTGATGTGTGGGATGATGCACAGAGAGAGGGCTCACCTAATCTTTAGCTCTCCCCCTTTTTTTTTCTTCTCCTTTCTTCTCCTTCGCAGTGAGTGAAAAGTGGCGTCGTGAAAGGAGGGAAAGAAGAGAGGGAGTAAAAAAAAAAAGAGGATGTGACTATAAATTAGCGAGAGAAAAAGAGAGAGCTCACTCAAGTCTCATTTGTTGGAAAGCTTGTACACCTGTCAAGTGTTTGCAATTAGCCGTCAATTACAAGTTGTTGTTGTTTGACCATCTGTCTATAAATGCTGCATCTCCCCCATTATTAGAGCAGACAGTGTAGCAGCAGAATGAACTAATTTCACATGCACCAACACACACATACACATAATGCTCTGCTCTTTCTCTCCCCCTCTCCCTTTTCTCTCCGTTTTGACCTCGGCAGGAGTGACAGTTTAACTGGCGTAGATGTTGGTTTAACACACACCGGGGATGTTGCTACGGAGAAGTGATGAGGGAGGGATGAGGAAGGCAGGGAGGGAGGGATGTTCGGGGTCAGGCCTGCCTCCTCTCCAGTTAATTGGCCTAGCTTGTAGCGTGCGCTTGACAGATTGAATTATCAAGCTGCCTCCATGGTCTGCAATCCCCCCGCGGTATCTCCTGGTTGACTATTAATGACCAGCTACAGCAGCCTCCTCTGCTCCGCTCTGCTTTAGTCTTCTCTCTTCTGTTCCCTTCCCCCCTCCTCTCCGTTTATTAAAAACTTCAGCAGCGCCACAGAGAATTTCTCAGCGTCTGCCTGTCTCTGTCCATGGTGCTGAATCTCCTTTAGTCTTCTAAATCCAGACAGTTCTCTACAAAAAAAACTTGAAAAGCAAACTTTTGAGGCAAAAAAAAAAAGTTAGACTTCCTTTCTTTGCAATTTGCAACTTCGAACCTTAATTGCCTCTATGTAGCTGACCCCTTCCATTTTGTTCTCCAAGCGGCAAGCAAACTCTTGATGAGAAGGTGCGTCTGAAGCGATGGAGCGGATAATGACAAACAGTGGAAACGAGACGCAGGTTGATCTCCTCTCACTCTGCATTCTATTGTACAGACTCTAATGAAGAATCAGCGAGGGTGAAATAGAAATGGTGGAACCAGCTTGCCAACGTAGCGCAGAGTTCATTAGGGTCCGTGTCCTGAAAGCTGTTATACTGCTCGACTGCAAACACATGCCTTCAACAATGGTTAATTTCAGTATACATTTGCCGCCTGACCAGTTTTATTCATTTTGTTTTATTGTGAAAGATTCTTTTTGCAGTATCTCTGCTTTGTTAGATGGTAAACAGTGGAGCTGGACTTGAACATGGGGTGGCGTTATACTTTAGAGAAGCAGGATTTAAGCCACAAGTTGAAATTTATTCCGCTGCCAAATGACCCTTGTGCACGGCACCGGACCCCCAGTGGTGTTACTGGAAAAAAGCAGTAGACTTTAACTGGTTAAATAAAACTGGCTTTGCTTTATCTGGAGTGGAGTACCAGATTTGCGGAATTTTTCCACATAGACAATGAGTTACAATGAGTGCAAAATTTAATCCTTTGCAGGCATAAACATTATATATTACGTACATGTTATTTTTTGTTGTTGTTGTTGTTGTTGTTGTTGTATTTTATTTGAATATTTTATTAAATATTTGCTCACTGTCATGTTAATTGATTTTAAAGCGCTTTGTAACTTGTTTTGAAAGTGCTATATGAATAAAGGTATTCAAATTATTATTATTCTATTTCTGTAAATCCATTTCTTTATTCTTTAGTGGGCATATAATAAAAGAAAATAAAGAACAAATACACTCTGATAACATAAAAATGCACTGGTGAATGCATGCCACTAGGAGTGGGTGATATATTGAACATACTCAATGTATCGTGGCTTCTTCTACCTAGGACGTGAGTAAATGACTATATTGTGAACATCGAATACAAATTGTCACATAATTTTTTTAAGCCACCGGCATGAGACTCACTTTGGCATTTCACTTCTTCTGCTCTCTCCTCAGGCTCCCTGAGGGCGGACAGAGACCTTGCATCAGACTGGGACCTTGTTGTAAAGTCTTTGCCCAACTTGTGGTAAAAGCATGAGTGTCTGGTGTGTTACTGAATAGGGATTACAGTCATTGCTTCCTCAGTTTTGACTTTTTAGTTGTGTTTCTTTTCCGTTAGTGAAACTGGATTGAACTAAACTGATTTGGGGTTGTGGGGAAAACAAACAGACTCTTTGCCAAGTGGATTGAACTCTGAGACTGTGGGATGAGTTACACACACACACACACACACACACACACACACACACACACCAATATTGCTTTGCTTGCTTGGTTTAATACTCCTATTGAAAACTGAATTGATATGTGGTCTGTTTGTGTTTGCAGTGCTGGTTTTCAGTGATGTATATTTATTGCTTCTGGCTATTTTCTTTATTGTTTTGTGTATGGTTTTAACAAAGCTATGTTCTTTTATTTTATTTATTATCTTTTATATCATTTTATGATTATTATTTGTCAGAAATGACCCTAATACAAACACGCAAAATTCATTCCATTTGCATATCCGGCCAAGTTGAAATTTATCAACTTCAGCAAAAAATCCATGGCTGCATTCACACAAGACTACGACATGAAAAGTTCATTCACATTTGGTCTGAACACATCAAAATGAACAATTAATGCAGACATATGTTACAGGGAACAGTAGAATCATCATACTGGTGTGACTGTATGCATCAAAGGGTTAAACCCAGGATTTATGAAGTACTTTAGCGGAGATTTCAAAATATTGATTTATTAATATGGTTTACATATTGTTTATAGGCCATATTGCCCATCCCTACATACACCAGATAAATATTTCTAAAATATATCTAAATTAAATACATACATTGTCCAAGAGAATTAATTTAAATGCATTAGAAATTACTTGTGTGACTACCAACCTTCATCTTAACTGTAGGTGAAAGTGAATTTTCAATCAGGTTCTCCTTGGCCTCTTTGACATGAAAACATATATTTCTTCATAAACTACCTGGGAAATTGTTTGACTATTCTGTGAAGTGGGGGTCATTTCAATAGAGAGAGATGCACTCTGTAATTCATTCTGATCTCAGATCTCTGTAATTGGCAATTTTACAGTGATAGCTACTGTAGAACTCTCCTTTCATACATGCATTTATGCTGCATTACACTACCATGAATTAGCACCCCAGAATATTTAATTAACATATCATATCGCAAAAATGTAGGTTTTCTATTATCAAATTGCTTCTGAATAACATGGGTGGTTCCATACTACAGTCACACACACACATATGGACCCCATGTACATTTACACACACACACACACACACAAACACACACACACAACTTCAAAGCCTCAGGTGTATAAACCTGGTTTCATAATAATTTCTGATATGCCTTTTCCTAGATGGCCACCAGAGCTTCCAAATACACACGCGCGCACACACACACACACACACACACACACACACATTCCCAGGACAGCGAACACACAAATGCGCAAACATACATACACATGCATTTTGTTGTAATCCATCAACATATGTTCCTGTGATCTAAAATATCCTAAAAAATAAAATAAAAAAATCTGAATTTATAAATCAGAATTTTTACTCCAAAACCTTTTTGTTTTTTTTTGTTTGTTTGTTTTTTTTGTAAAGGAGATGTTGAACCAAGAGTGAGATTAGAAGTCCCCCTAGTGCCCCTTCTGGTTTCAGCCCCCTACTGTCTCAGCCGTCACGTTTGCCAGCAGGATTTTATGGAGATTGAGGGAACCGGAGACCTTGGGCTCTAGTTTCGCAGACCTGGCGAGGCGGGGTCGCAGCGCAGCTGCGCTTTGCCAACTGGGTGTGGCCAGGTGGATTTTGCAAGTTTGGCACGCCGTGCACGGTGGCGCAAGTATTCCGGCATCCCTCCTACCGGCGCATGGGAGGAGAGAAGGCGTGGAGTGGGTTTGACACAGCCAATTCACTTTAAACCAATCAAATGAGCCCCTGTCCTCGCCTTTAAAATGCGCTGTGCGAAGGCGTAATGAACGTTTACACAATTGACATGGAGGTCTGCAGCCGAGGAGACCGGCGCGGAGCGGACACCGGCAAGCAGTGCACACACGTCACCAAAACCTCACAGGCAGTCTTCCGGAATGTCAGGCACATTAACAATGCAATGAATACCGACAAAAAACACTATTCAATGCTACTATCTCAATCAGGACATAAATTTATCTTCATATCAACTGTCCCGTCACAACTGATGTCAGATCAAAGGAGACTGGCACCGTTTGTGCTGATTGTGAGGTTTTGGTGATGTGCGCCAGTCAGCCAGCCTGCGCCGCCACTCCCATCTCGGCGCAGCTCGGTCTGCCAAACTAGCAAACCATCCGCCCCTCGCGTTGCACTGGTCCAAACTAGCTCTGCGCGGGGTTTGCCTCACTGTGCCACCCTGAGCTGTGCCGGGAAACTAGAGCCCCTTATCTGTGTTTTTGTCCTCTGGTAATACACCCAGGGATGGTTTTATTTTTCATTGAAAAATTCCCTTGACTGGTAAAGATTATAGTCAGATAATGCAAGTACTGTAATGTAAAAAAGTTCTCCTTACAGAGTGGAGCTTATGCTAACTAAGGTTCACCAGTAGAGAGTTCCTGATGCTTCCTTCAAGAGGGTAGATCTAGCAGTTTCCTTAAGACCTTTATGGATCTCAGACTCTGCACATCTAACTGAAAGTCTAAAGCTGCGGCTTATAAACTATTTTCTAGGTATCCCTGGTCAGTATCACTTATCAACCAGGATTCGGATTAGCTGTGTCCCAGTGGACACTACATCCCATGGGGAGGCCACAGCAAACTCTTGCATCAGCTGCTGGCCATTCCTTCCCTGGTAGGTTCTGCCTTGTGTTCTCAGTCTGAAGGTTGTTATCCTTTCCCTTGAGTCTTCCATGTCGCAGAGCATATTCCTCAGCAGGTTATACATGGAGAATGGGTCGGAGACATCCTCACCATCCCATATGGGCAATGCCCTGTAGGCATGTTCTGTGTAGTAGTCCCTCATACCCCCTTGTAGCTCGGGCTTTGCTGGTTGCCCTAGCATTAGCCGTCCATGCAGTTGATGCAGCCTGGCTCAGTGCATCCTTGCCATGGCCGTCCCTATCACTCTCTTCACTTCACTGCGAGGCTTGTTGTCTGTGATTCCTGGTGAAAGGAGAGTTTGTACTCTTCCTCGTGGGAGCTGAGTGTTAATCCCATCCAGAGGGTCAACCTCCAACAGGAAGGTTATTCCTCTGATTGTTACTCTCTCGCCAGGGAGACTCTCCCATCTGGGTGGTCTCTCCACTTCATTGGAGTCTGATCTACTGGACTCCTCCCTAGTTGCCCCTTTGCCCCTTTGCCTTCTGAGGGAGGAGGTGGGGGGGTCAGCTTGAGATCCCCGGGGCCTGCTTGGTCCCAACGGTGCAGGCATGACTGCCTCTTGGAGTGTCCTTACTTTCCCTTCCGTGAGGTTCACTACCCAAATTGTTCCAGGGTAGTTATCTTCCCTCATATTCCTCAGGGCAACCTTAATGGCTTCTCCTGTGGAGTACCCAAAGACACCGGCTCTGAATAGAGGGAGTAAGAGTGTCCCAAGGAGCAGCTGTGCTTGAGCTGCTGTGGTGACCTTATCTGTCTTTTTGTCCTCGGGGATACACACCCAGGGATAGTTGTATTTTAAAATCCCTTGACAGGTAAAGATTACAGTCAGATAATGCAAGTTCAGATTTTCCAGCAAGTGGTAATGTAAAAAAGTTTATGGAGTTTATGCTAACTAAGGTTCACCAGTGGTGAGTTCCTGATGCTCTCCCTCGAGAGTGTCCTTAAGACCTCTATGGATCTCAGACTCTGAAGATCTAACAAACCTAAAAGAGGTAATACAACATTTCATTGGTTACAGTCAAAGCTAGCTTACATAGTCATACAGAGCAAACAGTTTCCTTATTGGTTGTCATGCTATAGTGCATCCTTAAAAGGTTTGGTTATAATGCTGCTTGAAAAGCTACGCAAGCTTACTATAAAAGGTATGGGAAGTTACAAAGCTCGCATAAATCATATTTCCAGTTTCTGCTGAACAGATGGTTTTGCTTAACACACAAGCACACTTCCTGTTGCGGGATGTGGTTAGCTAGTCATGCACATTTTTAATTTTATTTTTCTACAGCAGTCTCTCAACAATGTAAAGACCATAAATTCCAACAAGAAGTGTAAAACTTGTGGTATTGAGTTGGCATGAAGTTGGATAAAAAGGTGCAACACTGGATGGGATAATAATTTATACTGTACTGTATGTTTTATAAACAGCCAAATCAAACAGGGTCAATTTGATGTGGGAGGAACACATGTGTAACTCCCTCTGGAAGACAGCAGGAGCTGTTTGGATTCCTTTAAATGGATCTTAAATTATGAAGGCTGGGTATGGATTGGTATTCTCAGAGTGAACTCTTATTTGTGTTAAGAGTTGGCGCACAACATAGGCATAAAGCTGAGGTTTCAAGGTTGTTGTTTTTTTTTATATAGCACAATAAATGAAGTGGTATGCTTTTTACAGTCAGAGGTCCACTTAGAATAAAATGAATAAAAATGGAAAAAAAATCTTTGTATCCATGCCTGCATGTTTCCTGGTCTGAGACTGAGGCAGGTATAATGGTGGTGATGGTGCTGCCTCCTGCTGTGGCTATAACCAGGCAACCTGCTGGCTTCCTGACAGCACTAGCATTACTGTCTAATCACTGCTCACCATCACAATGCACAAGGCAGACGCACACACACACACACATACACATGCACACACGCACACACATACAGATATACATGGTTACACTTGCAGATATGAACAAAATATGCACAGACGCACGCATAAATTGTCACTCACATATACTTGCACGCACACACGTGTCTGACAGATTGAATCCATCGGAGGTGAAGGGACTTCTCCCACTCTCTCTCAAATATACACACTCTACACCTTAGCCAGCAAACAAAAGCGACACACACAGAAAACACACTCACAGCTTGTGTGTGGGCCATTGTGAGTGACATTGAGTGGTAGCGGTGGTTATCTGGGTACGCGTGGTTCGGTGTGTGTCCTCTTAAAATGCCAACCGTGGGCGTCTTACTTCAAGATAAGATATTGAGAGATGTGAAGGCTCGGAGACCAACTTCAGCACGCACTTAGCGCATCAAGATAAATGTGCAGAAAACGGGGAGGACAGAGTGAAAGAAAACAGGAGAGAGACAGGGGGAGAATAAAGTTTAAGGGAGAGGAAAACGCAATGAGAGAGAGACAGAGAAAGTGAGTGAGAGAGAGAATCCCATTCCAATTATCTCTCCAGGCCTGTCCCTGTGACAAATGTCAGATAAGACTTTTGCAGTGATAAAACCCACCTGACCCTCAGGACTTTTGACCCTTCTCAGACTCTGTAGCAAGGAGACTCACTTGTTACATCCTCTCTCCTGATAGGCTGGTGAGCCCTAAGGGAAAGTGGGATTTCCTTCTTGGCTGAATTAATTCAATAAAACAAAGCTTATCTTTTTGAACCTCGGTCCATTTCTCTCTTTCTCTTTATGTTTTTGGGTTTGAGGTGGCAGATTGGTGTCGCAGTTCAAAAAGCTATCTTTCTAATGCAGGACTTGGAGACAAGTGACACATTGGCAAACATCTGCCTTGTCGAAGTGTCCTTGAGCAAGACACTGAATCCCAACCTGCTCCCAGGGTGCTGTTGCTTTATCAGGCCCACCAGTTCCAGATATGAACCCTTTTTGCCTCCACAGCAGCCTGGACTCAACAAGGTTCCAACACGTTCCACAGGGGATCTTGATCCATGCCAGCTTGGTAGCATCATGCAGATTTTTGGCAGCATATTCATGCTGTGAACATCCTGTTCCACTTCGTCCCAAAGGTTTAAGCCTGGCACCATCTTGAGATGACGGAGCATTATCCTGCTGGAAGTTTCCATATAACCCCCCTGCTGTGTTCCGGTCAAATTTTGCACTGTTTTCTCTCTGAAAAATGTAATTAATTTAATTTGATCTGTCATAAAGTTCCATGACTTTGTCCACACAGGGCATCTGTACACACAAAATAAAGTTTGACGATTTTCATTTAGGGTGTTTTATTTCAATTTTGTACACCCCTGCTGGTCCCAGTCCAAATGGAAAAGGATGGGTGATTATTCACTTCATGTATAAAAATTATTTAATTATTGTATAAAATGCAGATCAGGCACAGGCCCACACTTCCTCTCCCAGAACCCCACATGCATGTGTGTTTGAGCACAGACACACACTCACACTCACACTCAAACACCTCAATCCCCTTCTTGCCTTCCATAGCAAACCCTGCGGGAACCTATTCCCAGTAGAATTTTTACCCCAGGGGAACCACACCTGTTGGCAATTCTCAAACACACACACACACACACACACACACACACACACACACAGAGATAGACAGACATACACAGACAGACATACATTTTCATTCATATAGGTTAGCCACGCCCCATTTCAATGGTTAGAATGGTTAGAATTTCAAAATTTCTATTGTTCACAGGATCTTAAGTTGATAAAAAGATCTAACCCAACATTAAGTGATTTTATATGTATTATTCGGAATTTATAATCAGTTACAATATTCCTGCCTGTTTTCATCATTCCATTAATTAATTAACATGCAATGAATACAGCAGTAGGGTTAAAAAAAGGCTAGACAGTGGCCATGAAGGGATGCTGCTGCTCAGAATCAATGTGTAGTTTCTGTCTAGTGTTAAAATAATGATCATTCGGCACTAAAGGACCAAACACGAACCAAGGAAACATTCCTAACACCATTATTGTACCTCCATTTGCCTTAACTGTTGACTCTGGGCAAGATGGACCCATGGTTTCATGGTGCTTATGTGAAATCGTCACCCTGCCATCATCATTTTGTGACACAAATCAGGATTCATTGATCCAGGGGATATATTTCTACTCTTCAGTCACCCAGTTTTGGTGACTGTGTGCTCCCTTTAACTGATAGGCGTGGAATTCGGCATTGCCCTCTGCTGCTGTTAACTAGCCCATCCACTTCAAGGTCCTCTGTATACCACTGTAAACTCTAAGCTCTCTGATCTCACACACACCTGGTATTAAAATGCAATCTGTATTTGGATATTTGTTGAATGAATGATTCTGTCTGCTAACTACATGTACACCTGGCATCTATGTGCATTTTCATTGTTTACACTGTGACTGGATCTCAGTTTGTGCACTAAGCAAAGCAGGTAAGTTGGGGTCAAGTGGTAAATGCATGCTGAACATTCCCTTTGCTCCTCTTTTAGTAGACTCTTATCAGTCAACTCCATGCCCATCCCTTTTCAGACATGCTTCAAGATATCTTGTAGACCCCATGAAATGGACTCTAGCTTTCTTGATTTGAGGTATTTCTTGTTGAGGCAGGATGTTTGGGCAGGAAATGGTGAAGGGAAGGATCATTTACAAGTGCAAAACCAGTAGGATATCAGTTTGAGAGAGAAACACAATTTTGTTTGAGGAGATAGATGGATAAGAGAGGATGTTTATAGATTTGTGAAGGTTTTGTTGGTTGAAATTTTACTTTACACCCACTGGTGAAGGATGATGTCACACTGTTTTACAGGACGTAGAAGTCATGTGAGGTCATTTCATGGCGTCTTAAACACATTGGCCCAATTTTATAGGAACCTTTTCACTGGAAGAGCATACTGCATACTGCTATCAAATAGTGTTTCTTGTTGACTCCTGGGATGAGGGGCATTCTTGGTATGTTATTGGTGTAGGCTGGTAGACAGTAAATGCCATGGTGATGACATTTCTATCTACGGTGAAGACATTTCTACCCATGGTATTTATACCAACCAGTGATGATGCCTCTACCCAGTGATGATCTTTCATGTTGACATTTCTACCTGCAATGATGAAATTTCCATCCATGCTGATGACATTTCTACCCAAAGAGATGATGTTTTTAACCACAGTTATGATGTTTCTGCACGTGGTGATGACGTTTCTACCTTTGGTGACGACATTTCTATCCATAGTGATAATTGGTGATGAAGTTTCTATCAACAGTGAAGATGGTTCTACCTGTGGTGATGATGTTTCTGCCTGTGGAGATAACATCTCTACCTGCAGTGATGATGTCTTTACCCCGGGTGGTGGTACTTGTACTCAATAATGGCATTTCTATTCATGGTGATGACATTTCTATCTGTGATAATGGTGTCTCTACCTGTGAGCGGATACTTCTTCACTAATGCAAACATGCTGTATGGATTGCATTTACTGCATATCAAGATGATTGTGGCTTAGATTTAATCACCTCCTTCTTGTTTTCTCCCATGTCTCTCTCGCTCTGCAATATTGGAAGAGTACCGTGCAAACCCAAGAAGCCACTGATAGAAACATTTTTATCACAGAGACACTGAACACTTAGAGACATGGCCAGTGGGGAAATAGGGTTACTGTAAAGTGTTTTGAATAAACAAAAGCAAAAAAGACATAGTACAAAAAAAATCCAATTTACCATTAACCTGCATCTCAACACGGTTGGATAAACTTTAAAAGAGTTGGTCCAACTTTGAGCTCTGTGCAGTGATCTGAAATATTTCAAAGGATTTGCTCAAGGTCTGAGAAGTGTTATAAAGCCCAGTTGGACTGGCTTCATACTGTAGGAGGAAGCACATACATAAAAAAGGCAAGTACATACACAAACACTGCAGAAAATATCAAGCTTTTTGCCTGGAATCTCAAAATCATAAGTAAAACATTCTGTCACTGGTATGAGATGATTTCACTTCCAGTGCAGTTTTGCTCTTAGAAATAAAGCCAGTTTAGAGATAACAAGGTAGATTACTTCAATAGTATCAAGAAAATGTTAGCTGACTTAAATAAATTATTGAAATAAGTTGATTTGCACTGGACACAAGTCAAATTATGGCCATGGTTTCAATTGTCTTTCCAATGTCTTGTCTGTTTCAATGATTTTTGTGATCGAATCCGTCAGATTGGAACTCTGTGTCTGCATGGCTATGTCCAGACTCGACACCTCACAGCGACTTTCCTGATCAGATAGTGATCAGATATATTCCAATGTGGACATATTCCACTTTATATATTGATAAATTGTCTGGATTGTACCCACATGCTGTGCACACTCAATGCAAACCAGGCCTCCTTGGCATGTGGTCTGGCAGATCAGATCCAAATGGGAGCACCATCTGGTCTTGGAGCGTCCACACTTGACAGTTCGGATGACAAAAGTCGCATTGAATTGATGACGTATGTCAAGTCTATGTCAGATTTCTTTCACTTGATTGAGAAACAATACAATTTTCTGCTACAGAACTAGATTGTTTTCATGGATATTAGGCCACACGTATATAAATATAACCATCGCCACACACACACACACACACGCAAGTGTCTTGGACATGGTGTGGCTCCGCAACTTCTTGACTCCATCAGCTTCGGCAGAGGAGGGCAACTGCACTGTCATTTCAAAATGTTATATACAGTCGTTTTACAGTAATTCCCTGCTTCACAAGCCTAGATCTTGTAACGTCCAATCAGCCTACATACTGCACATAACCCTCACACACACACACACACATACTGACACATCTGGCCAGCCAGGGACCCTGTTCAAAAGTAGGACAGGAGAGTGTGAGGGCCCCTTTCATATTATGCAGACACTTCCCAGAGCCCAGCTCTAGTGTACAGAACACCCAAGGGACCTTATTACCAGTGACATCGCCAGACTCCACAACTCTACAGCAACACGCAGCTAGAGAGCAAGAGAAAGAGAGAGAGGAAAGGAAGGAGGAGAGAGAGAATGGCCAAAGGGGAGCAAAAAAGAGAGATAAAGTGAGCATGGGGGAAAGAGAGGAAGGGTGGACATGCAGGCACAAAAAGAGTGAGGGAGAGAGGAGCATGGGAGGAGGAAGGGAAAGATCGAGGAGCAAAAGACACAGGAAAAAGAAATAGGAAAGAGAATTGAGAGAGAGATGGAATAGGGTCAGAAGAAGAGAAAATGAAGACATTCTAGAGGAAATGGTATTGGGGGAAAAAACTGATTTCATGAACAACTTTTTTAATTGGCTTGAATTCACCTCTAAAAACTTTTCATGTGTACATTTTCATGCAGTGTTATTTTAATATGCACTAAACTGCGGCAAAAAATAACCTTGAGTTCTTCATCTCTTTTTCACAACGCTGTCCTCATGTCATTAAATGAATGGCTGAGACCTTTTGCATGCTTTAATTGATGATAATTTTGATATTTTCTGATATAATTTCCACACCGATCAGCTCGCTTTAATTACAGTGCTTCTTTCAGTTCCCTTCACTGTCATATAATTGGCTTCTTGACACACAAGGCATTCTAGTGTGTGTCCGTGTGTGGGTGTATGTGTTGCTTTGTGTGTGTGTGTGTGTGTGTGTGTGTGCACATGTGTTTATATGCAAATCCATCCATTTATGTAAGTGTGTTTGTGTCCAATTATGTATTTGCGCATGTGTGCGTGTTAGGTCTCTCTGAACATGTCATTAAGTGCCTGCCTAGATCTGAGCATATGCATTTGTGCAAGTGCTTGTATGAATGACTTTGTGTGTGTGTGTGTGTGTGTGTGTGTGTGTGTGTGTGTTCTCATGTGTATCTCTCCAGCAGTGTGTTGTGGTGGCAGCAGCGGTAGTTTTTCCTACAGATAATTGTGTACAGTTGTTGAGACAGTCATTACCATGACAGATGAGCCGGAGCTTGTCGTCGTTTTTCTCTCCTCTCGACGTGCAGATGTCTCCTCTTGATCTCCGTCTGTTGCCTTTTGTCTCCCCGCGCAAAGCGTTTGGCGGCAGCAGCGGATATTCTCCGAGTCAATTAGCTAACGAGCAGCTAACGAGGAGATAAGGCCAATTAAGATAATAGTGATTGTGATGATGGTAATTACAACAATGAGATTGGTGACCCACCAGGTCAGCTTCGGAAGGGAGGAAAAGTAGGCGTGGAGGAAAAAAAGCACGTCTCTCGCTTTGCCTGAAATAACTTTCAGTATAATTGTGGTAACACGCAATTAAGAAAGACACTGAACACTTTCAATCTTTGAAGAACTTGTGCTGTTTGCTGAAAATATGGCATGCACTTTGATGAACAATCCCTGTATGTCAGTTGCGGTTCATGTGCATAAAAAGAAGCTGTCCAATTTCCCAGAAAATGTGCACCAACAAAATCTGTTTGGTTTGAAACAAATCAGACACCTGTTAATTTGCCAAGTCGATTCCACGGAAAAGGAGCTGCCAGAGGTTCCTCTTGTGTTCTCAGTTTCCTCTGATTGACAGCAGTGGTATCAGTGTGGAGCTTGTAATGGTGATGGAGGTGCTAAAGTGCCTCAGGAGGGGAGAGGCTAGGAGAG
>OMLB01056128.1:0-11015 GCA_900302555.1 Myripristis jacobus
TAAGTTAAAAAAAAAAAAAAAGGCCATTTGCAGCACTGTGTGTTTCTGCTGTGATACACAAACCAAACCCAGTATCTTGCAGGAGAATCACTGGAACAAGTGACATTGAAAAGAACTCTCACTAATGCTCCCACTGAGTTTTTGTTTTATTTCTGGTGAACCTGTGTTGATTGAATGTCTTTGAATCCTCCGAGAAAATGGCTACAGCAGAAAATGAACAGGCTAATCAGGTACAAAGGTTGGGCCGAACTGGAAATGGAATTTGTTCAAAATCAAAACCCACTATGTAAAATGCACCCATTTTTTTGAACATACTACAAACGTCTAATCGAGACACGGTTATTCCAATTAAAGTAATTGCACACTTTCATAAAATCAATACCACTCCCTGGATCCGTAATTGCTTCTTTCAATCAATTTGATGCATTTTCTAGAACAAAAGGCAACGCGGGGTATTCAATTTACTCAAGCATACCAAAGTTGATGGAATGCTTGTATTGGCTATTAAGGCATTGGTTGTTTTCTTCTTAAGAATGCCAGTGGAATATCTTCAGAGGCAAGTTCAAAGTCACCTTGTTATCGCTGGATTTTGTTTACTATACCACTGTAACTCATTATATCTGTATAAACGAGAGGAGAAACATATTAGTACCCTAGTAGCTTACAGAAATGAGATGCAAAATGTATTACAATATACAGAAACACTGTTCAAATCCACCTTGGTTTCTGATAATGAATATGCTCCCTCACACACGCACACACACTCGCGGACACGCACACGCACGCGCACACGCAAAGATGAATGTACCTTCGCTCAAAGTCCAAACAATATAGAGAAAATCTGACAACAGCGCTCATGAAAAACTGGGCTATTCTGACAGCTTTGATCCATCAGCAAACTATGATGCAAAGTGAAGTCAAATGTGACCTAGTTTTCTTTGCATTAACTGAACTCTTTGTCAAAACATTTTCTGAATTCTTACACATATTTTAGGCCAGTCTCCCCTCAGTAATGTTGTGAAATGAAATAGCATCATTAGAAATGGGTTACAGTCTGAGTCTTCCTTCTCTCTCCTCTCTCTCTCTCTCTCACTCTGACACACACAGAGACACACACACACACTCACATATACACTGTACAGACACACCCATGTTTAAGGCACCATCATTTTATTTTTTCCTGCATTCTTTTGTTTTTTTGTTGTTTTTGTTTTTTTGCTGATAATGAAAAAAAAAAAATGTCTGATATGAAACTCTGGACTCGCAGCACAGCACCCAGCATTCTGCTATTCTTATACAAACACAATGTGACAAGATGGTTACTCTCTCTGCGCACTGACAGTTCATTCCGGACTAGGAAAAACGTCAAAAATGTTTAGTCACGGCTGAGCGGACTTAATTACCGTCCTCTAGGCTGCCTCAGAACTCAGTGCCACTAATGGTCCCGAGCTACAGATAAAATTCCATTTACAAGAATGTTGCAGCCACACGATCTGATTTGGCCAATATGAAATATTTACTTTGATGTAATTAAAGTGACAATGCTTATCACCCCTTCTGCCTGAAAAAAGAAGAAATTGCCCTATTTAGATAAATATGAAAACAAATATTGTTGGCCTTTTAGATGAAGATGAGATATAAATTCAGCATTTATTGTGTTATGGGATTATTGGAATAATATTACTGTGTGGTGAGTGACAGTTTTGCAAAATCTGTGTCTGTCTGTAAATGCACAGGGAATTCGGTTCTTAACCTGGTTAGTCATGTAACCAATTAATGCAAACAGCATAACTAAGTTAAAATAACCCAAATGCCTGGCCTACTCCCATATAAAATAGGTAAAATGGGCTCTTTTCCCTTTTGACTCAAACCGAGAAGTGGGTACATTTTGATTTAAACAGGCACCAACCTCAGGCAACAGGCACTGAACAATACTTAATATTACTAGTACCATTGCTTTCTTAGATGTAAACTTCTGCTCAGCAGAAGAGGAAGGGTGTAGCTGGCAACTGGCAACTGCTTCATACGTTTTTGCTAGTGGACCGCAAACCACAGTTGGAAAGGTATCATCTGCGAATTCATGGCAACACAGAGATTCACAATCACAAGACGTCAAGGGTTCATGTGACCAGCTTTGTCCAAATATGAGTTTAACCAGAGAATGGCGTATAACAGGTTTACTCTGTGGATGGAAATGCAGCCTTTATCAAGGTGTGGGCATCAGACGGTGTAGGATGAAGTTGCCTTTGAACGCTCTTCATAGATGACTTTTTCTTTCTTCTTCTTCTTCTTTTTTTTTATTCTACATGAAAATCATATTGACTCAATCCCTTTTCAAATTACTGTCACAGTTATAGTTGTATGTTGGTTAAGGTTAAGATTAAGGTCAAGGTTATTTCAGGCTAGTAAAACAGTTTTGGTAAGGTTTTATTTTGGTAACAACAATAACATCCATCATTTCATATGTCTCTGATCCAGGGTCAACCTCATCTGGGAGCAAATCACAACCAAAGCCCCTGTAATTCCATTAAAGTCTATATTTTAAATACTGTAAACCTCATGGGATTCAGCCCTCTAACCTTCACAGTGCCGTGCTGCACCTGCTGAGCTATACAGGTCAACAGCGTGTGACAAAGCAAGGGTTTAGGAAGTGGAGGTGGCATAGACTTGTTGACTGAACATAGCTGCTACGGCAAAGCCTTTATTCCTCAATCAAGTTTGAATATACAGCAGAACTGAGACAAGAGCGAAGTCGATATGGTTGCATGATACGGGCGATAATATCTACCGGTACTCTTTGAAAATGTGCAAGGGAACATTCGCGCTATTTGTGCCTGTTAGAAGCCCCCAAACAACATTACCGGTAAAGTTTCTTCTTTGCGTTCTACCCATAAGATCGAGTACCAACACTGCCTCACCGGTTCTCTACAGCCAGTCGCACTCATTTGATGGTGAAATTATCAGTCATTGTCTTCAGTACTCTATGCATTGGAATTAGAGGGAGGTTACTTGTATTGAATGAATTACTGCTGTAGAAGTAAATATGCTATTGTCATTGCCAGCACGAAGCTCTTTTACTTCTATGGTCCGAGCCCTTCATGCCAACGTGGCAGTGAACACGACAACGTCCATGGCAAGGGAGCTGCACAACATAGATTCAAACAGCTCACTCTAAACCTGCAAAACACTTTGGATCTTTGTTTCATCTGAGATGTACATTATTTAAATCATATTTCAGGAAGTATACATCTATTTTCATATTAAGTATTTACTATTTTCAGGTTAACTGGTCTTATTATTGCTTGGTTATGGTTAAAAAAAAAACGAACCACAATCTATTTTTCCTATTCCATCTTTCACATACACATGGCATTGGTATTCTGTGGTAAAACACAATCTGCGGCTGTTTTCTGCTGCTCTCACACACACGCAGTTCAGAGGATCATCAGGTTAGCTACGGGCCATTGTCCCTTGAAGAATCTCCCTATCCTTGACATCCATCATGAGAAAATAAGTTCATATGCATCACTGCTAACTTAATGGTCTTAAGAGGCGTAGAGAAAGGCTCACCTAACATGCAGCATGGCATATAAAAGAAGAGCCCACTGACATTAATGAAAATGTATACCATTTAAAACTAGTAGGAACAAGGGCTGAGTGGAAGAGGCATTATTTATTAATAGGAAATGGCTAAGTGACTGGCTGTTGATGGCGTGGACTATTTTCATACCATTTCTATACTCTTGATGTTCTTCCTTTGTTGCCAAGTTTTGCTTCAAGGAAGGAAACTGCCATATCAAGTTCCATTTCTACCCGTGTCGTTGGCATTGTGAGCAATGCTTTTGTGTAATTATTGGCTTTTTCCTACAGGCCTTTTGTACAAAAAAGGGCGCGCAAAAAAGCAATATTGTATAGTGTTATATCAAACAAAATATGAAGTGTAGCTGACAAGGCAGCCTGCAGATTCACAGATCACGTTCACAGATCTTTTTCACACATATCTCAGGAACTTAGCTGCAAAATATTGGCCCTCAGCTAGGCTGTGTATTTAAGGACTTGGTAGCAAGTTATCAGATCCAAAAGTGCAAAGTAGTGAAAGGCATTATTTCAAAAAAACAAAAAAACCAAACAGTAATACAACAACAAACAAATATCTGGACACTGTTGTATAGCAAGCGTGTACACACTGCAATACAACCACACCTATTCCTCTTCAGCCCAGTTTTACAAGTCCATATTCATCTAAAATGAAACTAACATGCAAACCCCCTGCTGTGCACTGTCTTCATTCTCGTTCGCCCTCCCTCCTTCCCTTATTTCCCCCTCCTCATCTCCCTCAGCTTGTAACCTGAATTCAGTAGCGCAGTGGACCAATCGATCACAGGGAGTTCTTTTTTTTTTCTTTTTTTTTCATCCCAGCAATTTTCCTCTGAGGAAAGGGGGAATAATGTGAGCTAACAGTGTGGAAAATCAATGCTCCACTGGCATAGAATAACTTGGAGTCTGGCTGGCAGAGAGTACCGGTTTCCATGAGGCTAGTTTGGGTGATAAAGCCACCCCACGTCCCTTCTCTCATCCAGTGTGATAGCAGCCGCCCCTGCCGAGCCACTTGCTCTCAATAGTAGGTTACCGTAGTTTTATTCCTCAAATCCTGTGGATTTATGAGGTATATGCTGGATGTATGCCTGTGATGTAAGGCTTTGTGTGCGTGATGGGGTGTGCGAGAGTCTTTACTATATGTATGTAAGCATATATGCATGGTTGTGTGTGTGTGTGTGAGTGTGACAGTTTGTAAGTGTGTGTTTGTGTGCGCTGCGCATTCAAGTGTGCAAGGGTTTGCTTCTACACAGGGGTGCTGTGATGAATTTGCCCTCACTGTCTCCATCACAGCGCCACGTCAGTAAATTGGAAAATAATATTATCACAACATTGTTAACGGCGGTGTTTAAAAGAGCCTGATGTTTTCACCTCCACGAAAACACTGAGAGTACCCGCTAGTGCATTTTAAATCACCTCAGACTGGCTATTATAGACTCATGTTAGTCAAAATATAAGTGGTAATGTCTGTGTAGGCTGAAATTTGTAATACAAGCAAAGACACCTATCGGTTTTGGACCCATCTGAGATTAAACAAAAGCAGCTCCTCAGTGTGTGAAATAGGTTTCATAACAACAAGAAGATGGTTGACGCTGTTATCTCACTCATAGCGGCGCTGTAACAGGTACACCGCAAAGTGTACAGGCATGTGAGTTTTGTGTGTGTGTGTGTGTGTGTGTGTGTGTGTGTGTGTGTCTTTTCAATTGTATCCATCCCTTCTTAAACACCACCCACACTGACCCAGACAGCCTCAAACTTGCTGATGTTGCTTCCAGTAAAAAAAAAAAAAGAAAAAAAAGCTTGTTTCAAAACTACTTGCTGCTTGAGTTTCGAGACAAAACACAACCTCAGTCCAGATAAAACATTTTATGCAAAGTAAGCAAATAAGCTGAGGCACTGATAGATAGATAGATAGATAGATAGATAGATAGATAGATAGATAGATAGATAGATAGATAGATAGATAGATAGATAGATTAAATAATAAACTGTTGAGCAACTAAATACATAAATAATACATATTTGTGCTCAATATAAAACTTATTGTGTGAGGCAGTACTTTGTTACCTGACTTGTCCTGCTATGAGTCAGAGTTAGCATTTCTTTAAAACTCATGATAGACAAAGACATCAGGTAATGAGTTAAGTTTTAATTTAGTTTATTTGCACAGTGTTGGAAGGCTTACGCCTGCAATTTTGTATTACAACACAACATAATCAAGCAAGCCGCCAGTCTCTTCATTAAGAACTGCATGTAGTAACAAAGCATGGATCCGCTTGGGAGACACCAGTCACATCTCGTCTTGCCAATTACACTTTGCATGATTCCTCCCCCAAATTAGGATGAGCCGAGATGGAAAATGATTCTTGGCATGTCGTGGGCCCTAATTATCCACTGAACAAATGGAAATATCATTAATGTTGTGTTCTTAATCCACCACTATACAGAGAGGAACAAAGCGCACTGACAGCTATTTGGCTTGCGAAATATTTTTGAGCTGATCAAAGAGATCACTCGAAATGAAGGCCGAGGGAGAGTGCCCAGCAGTTTGTTGTTATGAGCCGTCCATGAGCTCAGACACGTACCTGGTCATGAAAGTCTATTTGCGGCTGATGCAGATCCCTAACATTGTCACATTCTTCAGATGGGATAAAACAGCCTATTTACTAATGAATGACATAATGATGACATCATGGTCACCATCTATCCTCTCGGGGGTCCAGAAAAACAAACACCATTGTGTTGCAGGAAGTTTCCAATTGTGTTGTTGTCTTTGAAGAGCACAACTTGAATTATGAGAACATACTTACTGTGAATGCGGGAAAAATGCAACCTCTCAAAGCAGAGGCTGAAAGAGGAAAATATCACCCATCCAATTTTCAAGTATCACTGTCTTGCTGAAACACAAACAGATCTCGACAGCTACCTCAAAATGCTTTGCTTGTTATTCACAAATATACAGCACAATGAGACAAATATCATTTTAAAAGTAACTTTAGATGTTGTGCATCTGCAAATTTGACTTTATAGGAATGGCAGTGAAATAACATTACCATAAGCTTGGTGCAATGCATGCATAATAGATTGTTGTTTTCACTCTGCATATGGTAGGAGCTGGATTCGCTTCAAAGTGCACCAAATTTGCATGATTCGATGTGAGGGATTCTGGGATTAGAGAACACCACTCCCCCTCCCCCCACCGTTCACTAGGCTACTGTATAGAAAGGTATCACATTCCCACAGATGGTGGGGAACATTGTGAAAATATTGCCATTACGATACAAAAGAGCAACCACATGAAATCAAGGAAATAAACACAGCAAGATTTTTTTTTCCAGATTTTGTAGTTTTATTCTGATACATGCGCTTTTTTTTAAACAAACATATAAACATCTGATTTAACTTCAACATGGGCTGTTTTGTCAGCTTTAAGATTTCAAATAATATTCATTTGAGCTGAATTTTATGATGTTAAGGTCAAAGTTTCTTTCTTAAAGGTCTTATTCTAATTCTGCCTCATTGGGTAATGCAGCAAAGAGAGACAGGAAAGTGGGAGGAAAGAGAGGAGGGGCAGACGCGTGGCATCTGAGTCTGCAAGGTGTGCACCTCAGACTGTTGAGCCACCGGGACGACTCGTGGTCTGACTTTTCAAACTTGTAAAACGTTATTTCTGTCTGAGTGTTTTCACACCTCAGCTTTGTGATTGGTAACTAAAGTGACAGCTCCTTACAGGTGCCAAAAGAAACCAGCATCAACAGACATTTCACTCATGCATAGTCTCTTCTCGCTGACATTCCTTACTCTTGTTTTCTATCAGTTAAAACTGACACAAAACAGAGATGGAGAACAGAAAGCCTATTTGACTGCAGACAAGCCCTCAAGGCTGCTACTCAACACCGTCTGCCAAGCAAGAACAATCTGATACACTAAGTAATAACAACACTCAGAGCAATGGTATTGATGATAGCACAAATGGCCCAAGAGGAGTGAACAGTTTTTTCTGCTATTGTTGTGAATCATTTTTTTTTTTTTTTTTTTTAATCATTTTTTTTTTTTTTTTCCCCAGCCTGTTTCTTGTCAACCTTTGATTTCGGCACAGTGGATTCCCAGGCAAAGCGAACTGAAGGCATATGTCTCAGGCAATGGGGATTTTCACAGCAGTGTGTACTTTCATGCAAATTACATGCCCATCAATGATGAGCTGTCCCTCTTCTCATTGGATAACCTGATTATAATTTAGATCAGGATGTCCATCTGTTAGGTGCATGCCCACACATGGCACTACGCTTATAGTAAGAATGAGTCTGCCTCATGGTTTTCCCCATATCTCACAGAAAAAACAATGTCAGAGAAGGCAGTCATAGAGAGGTTTTTGTGTATGCCTGTCTCTGGTAGTTATGCCTTCTATTTGTGTTCATTTGTGGTGTTTCGGCCCAAAATGAATGGATTTGCACTGAGATGACACAGGGTGAGAACGGCACAGGCCCGCACGATATTGTCTCAGAGCAAACCATAACAAGCCAAATCCATTCTGGTTCTGATGGTGAAACCAACACCTCGTCATGGATATTGCGAGGCTGAACACACTGTGCTCGACTAAAAGGCAGCATGTGTTCAGAATGTCACTCAGGACAACACAGGATATGATCCTGTTAAAGAGAAAGGCAAAGCGTTTGGCTGCGTCGGCGCTGTGTGAAAGACCAGAATGGGCAGGCTGAGAGGCGCACACAGCCTCAACACACCAAAAATCCAGTGATCAGTTAATTAAAGCTGTCACATCACTGTATTTGGTATCCTTCTGTGGTTATTCTGGGACAGAAGTAGCTCTATTAACTGTTGCAGGCAAGTAATAAAGTCATGCCTGAGTGCTTCCCTGTGTCGCAAAAATTCTCCATAAGTCTTATCTGCGCTCAAGATTTTGGATTTAAATATTGCGTTTGATCAGCAAACCAACAGTTTCTGCAAATCCACAGGTAACAGAACTCTCTTCCGTCAGCTGTAGGGATAATCTGGTTCTCATGCAAAGTGATTTCCTCTTCGCAGGTGAACCGGAGAAACCTGATGGAGCGACAGACAAGCTGTACATGTCCGTCCTGTTGACGGGTTGGCAGAGGTGGTCGAGGGATGATCAGGTCTTGTGATGTTCCTGGCCTTATACGGTCAGGTCTGGCCCATCAGCTGAGAATCAGGTGCTAGCTGAATATTTAGAAGGATGAACACTTCCTGCTGAGCCAACGCACGCATCCCGAGCCTTGGCGTAGAGCTACTTTTCTCTGTCTTTCCTGATTTCTCACTCTGTCTGTACTTCATCCCCTCTCTCTTCCCTCATGCTCACTCGCTCTGTCTTTCTTTCATTCCTCTATTTCAGTGTTGTTGTTCTCCCCTCTCCAAATGATCACTTTTTAAGTTAAGAAGCATCCCAGAATTTTTCAAAGTATTATTTTTGTGGGAAGAAACATCATTACAAGAAGCAAGGAGGTTTCTCAATGTTTCATTTAAACCTGTTGATGTTATTACTTGTGCAAAGCAGCGGCTTGCAGAAGTGCCCTGCGTTTCAGTTCCACTTTCTGACAATGTTGATTTACAAAAGCCCCTGAACTGCAAATGTTCCACTGTTTAATAAGAGCTGATTTTTTCTGTGATCATTTCTTCTTCTTCTTTTTTTTTTTTTCAGGTGACAAGTGTTGACTGCAAAGCTGTTTGTCCTTTCACAGAGCTGCTGTAGCTCAAAACACTTCAAAAGTGTTCAATTAACTCTGCTAGGTGTGGCCTTACATAAACACTTGCATAATGTTGATCTTTACACCCTCACAGTGAAATTACCACTGGTGATTTGGCTGTCTGTATACAATTGCATGACTAAAACCTCTCCCACAATAATTGAATGTATTCTAATGTCTGTTTGCCTTTCCTGGAGCAACACAGTGTGTCGCTGAATCCTCACCGATTAAATTCCCAGATAAATGATTATACTTAATGAAATGCAAGCAATTAAAGTAAAAGCCTGATCAAATGGTGCCTGACTGTCAGTCAAATCTGCTGACATGTAATTGAAAATGTCCCCTTTCTCTTGCTCTCTGCCGCTCCTGTAATATGAATCCATTTAAAAACAGATCAGGTTTCTGGTGACAACAGGGGAGTAGATGATACTTAATCAACTAATTGACACAACAAAGACCTTTTCTAATGTGTGTGTTCAATAACATCTGGCCCTCTCGTGTTTAATGCTAAATTATTCACAAGCCTGACTTTTTACCTCCAAACTCGCTGTAACTTCTCCTATCAGCTGGTGCTGTCTGAATGCTGGTGAACACATCAGGTGGCAAAGGTCAAAGGTTACCAATATCTATTTTCTTTGTAACGATAGAAGTGAAGAAAAATAATAAAATCAACTGAAGTTAGAACTAAACTTAACTAAACTTGAATACATGACTTTGCACTTTTTGCCCATTTGCCTGATAGTCACAACAATGAACAAGCAAGGACACTGACAATATTATCAGCTGCTACTATATCTCAACTGAAACAACAAAAACAAATAAGTAAACAAAAAAAGACAATGCTTACATGCCTTTTGCTCAAGTGTACTGAATGCAAAGTTACTCACAAGCCTATGGTTTTACATTCAAACTAGCTGAAACTTTATTTTGCGCCAAATAATTTCAGCTGTTGATATTTAAATGTGGATGAACAGATTACAGTGGCTAAAGCTGATCAATATCCATTTGCATTCTAATAATATAGAGCAAGCTGTAAATACTCTAAACTAAACTAAACTAAAATAAAATATACTAAACTCAACTAAACTAAACTGAACACTATTTCGTAGCACCACGACCGGCGTAAAGCACAATTTGTCTTTGTTATAGTCACAATAACAAAAAACTGGAACCTTTTGACAAATTTAGCAACAGCTATATTTTACCTGACATTAAAAATAAATATCAAAAACACGAGGCCTTCATGAGTTTCATCGATCGGCAATACCATTAAACGTCATTACTTGTCAAGTGTTCAGGATCAAAGGCGATTATTTATAATTCACCTTTCGTAAATCCTGTCGTGGCGTTCTGCGCTACAAGAACAACAGAGAAAACGGAATACAATTTAATGGATTATCATTTTTCCTGTGCCTTATGACACAATGACACAATTACCCTAAAGCTTATTTTCGAGGCGGGAAAAGGAGGATTGGGTGACAGAAAAACAGGGATAATACGCTCCCTTTTATTTAAGTTTGACGAACTTACAGGCTCAAGGCGTAACCGTTCCCAATCCTTTTTATCATGCAGCACAGAGTGGGAAGGGCCGACGTACTGTAGCTACAGGTCATTGTTGCCCCGCAGATGAACTAAGTGACAATAATTGAGTTAAGAGGGGAAACAAATGATGTCATGAGTGCATGAAGTGGAAGGAGT
>OMLB01056130.1:0-11089 GCA_900302555.1 Myripristis jacobus
GTGGCGCTTGTGCGTTTCTCCCTTTGACGCCGGGAGAGACATAGATGTCAGTTTGGCTGTTCCCAGGTTTGGGGCTGTAAACAAACATGTGACCGTATTACTGGACCGTGATTCGCTAAGCGGGGCCGTCGAAATGCGATCCTGATTATGAGCCACCACCTGAGCCGCTACAAAGGGCACAGCTTCTCACGCAGAGAAATTACCAGGAGAACGCCCACCAAGTTGCACCGCTATTTTTTATAACAGTGGTAGGGCCCTATAATCACGGACGGAATCACGGAATTAGTCAAATAAAACAGAGTCTATTTTTAACGCGGAATATCACAGAATTTGTCTGGCAAAGGCAAAGAAGATTTCCAGACTACCGCAGCGCACTGACATAGATTGTGTAACAAAGCAAAAGTTGTCACTCCAGTCTATTTTCACTGGCTAACAGCAGCACACTGGCTTATATTATAATAATAATAGCTTAATAATATTAGCTTGTCTATTCAGAGAAGAGGTATCACTTCGGCTTATTTTGCAATCTATGTTATCACATGCATACTACTGCTCATTCATTGGCAGCTGAATTGTAATGATTTGCAACTGATAAATGCATTTTTTATTAGGCGTTGCCAATTATTTTATTTATTTCAGAGGTTTATAGAGTTCCCAATTTTTTTTTATTACCATTAGGGACAATGAATGTATTTATAGATGGTAAACAAGAGTGTAAGCTTTCAAATGTTTTTTATTTCATCTTTCTATCTATTACAGAGCCTGAGAAATTACATTTTTTGTAAACATTGGCACTTTTTCAACATTTTTCAGAAAACCTTCAGGTTTTAGAGTCATTTACATAAATGCCATAGGTTTTAGAGGGTTTTTTTTTTCAGGCGGCCACAGGCGTAAATGGGTTAAACCAAAAATTAAAAATTACCGTCATTGGTATGGTCCTTTAACCCCATGTAAAGAACTGATTTGAGGATTTTTTACATTAAGGGACAGCCTCTGGCGGTCAGCCCTTTTGATTCAGCTTCTGAGGCTGCGCTCTTGTGGTATTTGATTATGGGCACAGCTATAGCCTAGAGCAGAGACTTCCAAAGTGTGTGCCCACACCGTAGCTCAGCTCCTGGATATCTGTGGGATTGTGCAACTGCTATTTGATCCCATAAAAAAACAACAATTGAGCATAACTAGCCTAATATTGCAGTTTGACGTAACTTCAGACTAGTGGTTCCCAAAGTGGGTGCTACGTGGATGACACACAGCTGTACATTACAGACCTCTCCTCTAACAAGTGGCTTGGCGGGGGTAATATTTCATTTGGACAAAGGTGAAATATAAGAAAGGAATATATCACCCCTTGGAGAGACTTTGAAAAATGTTCATATATATCTGTATATATAGAGATATAGAGATATAGATATATTACAGCAATTTGAAGCAAAATTTAGGAACATTTTCAGATTTTGCAATATATAAAAAGATTTATTTATCACCACCCACTCATCAAGTCTCACTCATCAATAATTTGTTAGAAGATACCTGCAATTAATTAATGTCAGTGCATGAATAATTTAAGTTGACACAACCACCAAAATGATGGGGCGAAACTCTCCAAAATGTCATTGCATTTTAACTGAAGCAGAATTTTAATTTACAGACAAATACCAAAGAATGAGCATTTCTGCTGTATAAGAAAGAACAGAGGTCATTGTTTAAATATCATACTACCACTAAATTGAAAGAGAGGGAAGTTTTGTATGTGTATGTATGTGTGTGTGTGTGTGTGTGTGTAAACCTGCTCATACCCAGCTATATATTTAATTCCCCCTTAAGTGTTTTTTTGTTTTTTTTTTGCACATGTGGAAAAGAGAATGTCTCCCCAGTGAGTAATATTTCATTTGGATAAAGGTGAAATATAAGAAATGAATAAATCACCCCTTGGAGAGACTTTGAAAAATGTTTACACTTGACGGTGGCAGAGGTCTCTCTCTCTTTCACACACACACACACACACACACACACACACACACACACACAGGGCCTTGGGTTGAGATGCTAATGGTGCTCCATGAGCCATTGACCTCTCAGTGCCATTCAGAGAGCAAGCACTCAACGTGAACTGCTGAATAATACATGGACAGTATGTGGAGTACAAAGCGGAGCGTCGCTGCTCAGGAGAGCGACTACCACGAATCACACATGCTTAGCTCCTGGCAGTTTGTTGCGTCTTTAAAAGTCAAAATCCTCCTCTGCCTTCCTGCTTACCTTGCTCGCGTCTCCCCAACAAATCCACTCAATTGAAAATGCGTGCATTAGCAAATTTCAAATATGCCAAAGTGTTTACTTGCACTTTTGTGTGGGGAATGGAAAATGGGGTTTGGCTCTGTGTTGATGAGGGCTCGGCACAGACTGAGACATAAAATGATCGCTGATCACAAAGCTGTTGTGGCAGACAAGTAATGTGGAAAAGTGATGATGTGAGGATAGCAAACAGACAGTCTCTGCTCTGAGGATGACAGAAGTAGATGGATGAATGGAGAGAGGCACTGATAATCCCTACAATCTCTTTTTAGGCCAATTGAGGCCATAATCTGTCATTACAACTAATTTGCAACACTGGACTGAGTCAGCAGTAGTTTGGGTCTGCCATACAGATAACCCTGTGGTGTTTGCAACACGTCCTCCGACCCTCTAACACAGCTCCCTAGCTCGCTAGCCACTAAAACTGCTTAGTTAAGGTATGGAAAAGGTCATTGTTAAGGTCAGGGAAAGGTTTGTCACAATGGTTAAGGTCAGGAAAAGGTCATGGTTAAGGTTATGAAACATTAGCAAACAGTTGTTAATGTTGGGTAACGTTAAGTAGCTGACATGAGCTACCTAGAAACAAACACTGCTCTCACTTGGATTTGAACTCAGTCTGAGTGGCAGTCGTGTTGACTGACTCATCCACCACCCCCAGCCTCCATACATGCAGTTTGTCCCTCCTTCAATACTACACCACACTTTATCAAAAATTACTTCGATCATGCCACAGGTTGGAACTGAAAAAATGTTGAATAGTTCACCGTGAATATTGAATACCATTCTTGCCTGAAATGCCCATTCCTCGTGTGCAGACCTCGTGTACAGTACATCTGAAAACAACTGAACACTGTGCCAGCTACCTACCAGGAACCAACACACATACTAACAAAAATTGTTATTTGCATCAAATACTGAGCAGTTGATCCAGACAGTAATAGAATTATCAGAGAATCCTGGAGTTTGTTAAAAAAAAAACAAAAAAAAAAAAACTTGTTTGTTGTTTGTTTCCAGAGTCAACTCAGATTCAGCTTTTTGATTTGATAAATCGACTCATTGCCCCCTGTAGGTGCTGTGGGTTATACCTTGATTTCATGCACTCACATGTGACATGTGTTCATGTTGGGCAGAGTGGCTGACAGGGTGACATCAGCACTGGCCTCCACTTAATTAATCTAATTAATTGTGCATCTTCCAGGTTTAAAAGGATTTTAAAACTTGACATTTTTTCATTCCCTGCTGCAATTTGTTCCCAGTGCATTCTTAAGACAATGGGCTCTAGTTTCCCGGCGCAGCGCAGGTGGCGCAGTGAGGTGCACCCCGCGCAGAGCTAGTTTGGACCAGCGCAGCACGAGGGGCGCACCAAGGTGCACTGAGATGGGAGTGGCGGCGCAGCAAGGGGGAGGTGTCGACACATTCAGCTTGGCGCAGTGACAGTTTCGTGCCAAAAGGCGGAGCGGAGCCAGCGTAGTGGAAGTTTGGCTGACAGGCGGGCAGTGTGCACACGTCACCACAACCTCACAATCAGCACAAACAATCTCCTTTGATCTGACATCAGTTGTGACGGGACAGTCGATATGGAGATAAATTTATGTGCTGATTGAGATAGTAGCATTGAGTAGTGTTTTTTGTGGGTATTTATTGCATTGTTAATGTGCCTGACATTCCAGAAACCTGCCTGTGAGGCGCCTTCACGCAGCGCATTTTACAGGCGAGGACAGGGGCTCATTTGACTGGTTTAAAGTGAAATGGCTGTGTCAAACCCACTCCATGCCTTCTCTCCTCCCTTGCGCCGGTAGGAGGAACGGCGGAGTATTTGCACCACGGTGCACAGTGTGCCAAACTTGCAAAAATCCACTTGGCCACACCCAGTTGGCGAAGCTGAGCTGTGCTGCGCCTCCGCCTCGCCCGGTCTGCGAAACTAGAGCCCACAGTGTCTTGTTTTACTGTCATATTGCAATGCTCAGTTACTAACATTACATACGTATACACACACACACACACTCACACACTCACTCACACACACACTCACTCACTCACACACACTCACACACACACTCACACTCACACACTCACTCACACTCACACACACACTCACACACACACACACACACATATTTGTGTATGTCCTATGAAAAACAGTAGGGTCCTGCAGCTGGAATTATCTGTCTACCCAGAAAAAAATCTCTGACCTGGTCCTTCCAGATAGCAGTCCAAAAATGACTTTATGATGCTGGTACAAATTATGTTACCTGACCTGACCTGAGTACTATGTAACATGTAGCACCTAAAATGGCTTACTGATAGTTAACTACACCATAAGAAAAGAGATGGACCAGTAGGTTCGGCTGCAGGAGCGTAGTTAGGTCTAGTGTTGAAATGAGACTCAGAGACCCAAGGTTTTGAATGCAAAAATATATGCCGGCTTTGTATTGAAAGAGTAAAAGAACAAAAGGACATAACAATACAAATACACAATACACAAAACACAGTATCTTTGTGGAAACCAGTAACAGAATTAATTGTCTATTACCAGACTTACAGAAAGGTAAATAATTATATCCCGGGTCTAAATTTATTTTGGGTTCAATTCTGTCTCGGGTGCACCCTTGTGACCTGAATATTAACAATATAATATCATAATATCAACACCAAATTCAAGTTAAATGTAATCCAGTTCAATATCTCAGACAACCAAAATAAAATACACAAAAGAGATCACAAACACCATCCATCAAAGGAGAATGTCCTACTACTCAACCACTAATTCACAATAAATGAGTATGTTTAAAAATAATATGTTTAAAAGTCCAAAGTCCAAGAGAATGTTGGTGGGCAAGGTGAGTATGAGTTGAGAGGTCCAAGAGTGTAAAAGGTGAGTTTGGGCAGTTCAGAGTTCCAGGGGATATGGGCAAATGTGTGTGATGATGGTTGAAGGGGGGGAATGTGAATAAAGTGCTGAGTGTGGGGGTGTCTGCTGATACTGGGCCTACCACACCGTCGAGTGCAGCAGAACCTGTCCAGTGATCATGTAGTATCTTGCAATCTGTCTCTTCAAATTTCAAGGGAAAGGCTTGCCATCTACTTCACTGGAAGATCCTCTGAGATACATAAAACAAAACAATCCAACAAAAAAAACCCTGACCTGTCAACATACAGGGTCAGAGAAATCTCATGAGTATCAACTATATGAGAAATCTTATTATCAATCATCTAGTATCTTGTAATATCATGTAATTTACATTGATATGAAATTGAAAACAAATCAACAATATGCATCACTGCACATATCTCAATTATAATTCTAAACTATTTAGCTGTCAGTAAAATAAAATGACATTTGCACATCAGGTAGCATCATAAACCATAAACACACTGTAACCAACTGGCTACATGCACAAACTACAATATTGTGCAAGAAATAACATAGAATCCCTCATGACAACAATAAAGGTTCTCACCGATTTCTGTGAACAGGTGGGACACAACACAAAATGGCGGCGCCTGGTAAAATCGGCAGGGTTCTAGACAAACAAACAGCTTGGTAAGACTAAAGTAATTTCAGTGCATTTTTACTCTGCTAATTGCAGTAGCTAAGTTAGCTTTCACTCTCAAATGAACTATGGTGACACAAATTGTTTACAAAGTGAATGTATTTACCTCGCTTCTTGAAGAAGGAAAAATGGAAACTCCCAACAAGTCAAATCCCGCCAAGTGCAAGCTAGCGTTAGCAATCAGCTAGCAGATAGCAGCTTAACAGCAGCGAACACACTGAACGGACTTTCTAATGTTTACTGTTAATTAGCGGCCGCTTCAGTAGCACTCCAATCGTCTTCAGTAAACTCCGGTTTGGTTATTATCTCTCTACTGTCCTCTAGTTTTCTTTCTTCTCGCTTTCTTGATTTTCACACGGCTCCGCATACCACACTGTCTCTCTGCGCACACACACATTTCTCGCACACTGTTACATCTTGCTCCCGACAAGACCAGAGCAAGTAGGCGGGACAAACGGCTACCAGCAGGTTTCTGATTGGCTGAAACTGACATGTCAACCATTTCTTTGATATTCATTGGTTATTAAACATCCTCTTGACATTTTACATTATGTTAGTTTATTATTTCTTAGATGAAATGTTCAAAGCATAATAGTTTTAGTTTTTTTTTCACTTCCTCCTTTTTTATTTATTTTTTCCTTGTAATCCATTACATCATGTGGGTTACAACTACTAATCCTGTGTGGACATACAAAAACTCCACCTCCGTTTTTCTCTTTACCAAAATCATGTAAAATGACCTCCTGTCTCTAGTTAAGTGTCTGTACCAAATCATTTCCTGGTGGGCAATTTTTCTGTTTTCATACACAGAACACATCATTTATGTTTTGAGATACTGTTGATTTCACAAAATCTCTTGAGACCAGAATATTCCTGGTCTGGTCTGTTATTAGCTGCTTCACTAAACAAACAATCAATCAAACAAACAAACAAACAACCAAACAGTTTTCTCACAACAATTATCGATTCCCTGTTGCCAAAAACTGATCTTCTGAATTCATGTTTCCTGACACGGCCATGTCACAACTTCATGAAGTAGTAAGAATTATGTTTCAAATTTTATGACAGTGAACACTCCAGCATCACAAACTGCTTTTGAATTCTGCAGTAAATCCTGATTCATTAAAGAGTCGTTATTAAACTGAATCAATTCAATTCAATTTTATTTGTACAGCATCAAATCATAACAAAAGTTATATCAAGGCGCTTTACAGAAACCCAAGATATTGGACAAATCCATGGAGCAAAATGTGCTGCTCCCCCAAGAGCAGCACAGGGCCACAGTGGCAAGGAAAAGAGAGAGAGAGAGAGAGTGAGAGAGACAGAAATTCAGTACCCTTGGTTGTTCCTTTCAAATACAGAGAGTGACAGCGGTCTGTCAGTGAAGTTTGCAAATTAGAGGTAGGACTGTGTGATTGCTGCTTGCATTTACAAAGAGCTCTAATTGTATTCAGCACGCATGTTTATTGTTGGAGCTCTGACTATCATGAGCCATCTGCTAGAGAATAACAACTCTGAAGTGCCATTTTTAGCCAATAATGCTCGTGGACAGAGACAGATAGCAACACGTTAACAGTGTATGTGTTGGTAGTCGAGCAGCATAACCCTGGGTGTCCTCTCCTCTGCGTTTCATGAGAAATGAAGCCTGACCCTCCTCTGTCTTCCCCTCTGAATACCTGCTGGCATTAGCATAGCAAAGGCAGCTAGCATATGTCTCATTTTCTCAAGGGCGCCTCAGTGGACGTGGCTTCCAGTAATGCATCACCCACAGGTTCCATCGCTACTCCTCGCTCTCCCTCTTTCTCACCATCTCAGCCTCCTCCAATTGTTCTTCTGTCACCTGGATCCTCCCCCATAATCATCCCACACTCTCCTCCTCATCTTACCAGGAGTTTTCTTCCCCCATCCTCCACTGATTTTATGTGTTACTAGTACTAATGCACAGACTCCCCTAGAAAATAATGAGCACAATAGAGTTCACCTGTTTTACACATCTGGTGCCCAGCTCCTCTCACTAAGGTTCTTTTTATCAAAGCATTTCTCAAGAATCCACATTGTTTCCTGACTAATGCAAACCCAAAGTAACATCCTTTTTTTTAAAATTATTTTTTAGTTCCCCACTCAGGGAACGTAACAGAAAGCCACTCATGAATGTAAGACATTTTAAAAGTTACTTAGAACTGCATTTAAGATCAGATACTTTGAGACATATTGCTCTTTAAAAAATTTTAAATATAGACTCCCTTCTGCTTTGAAAATCTCTACATGTCTCTGCTCACGGTACTGATAACCCCCGTCCACTTCTACAACTGGCCTGGGAGTAATATGGTCCATTTGGTGTAATCTGATAATTACTATAATAACTATAATTTTGTTTATTTCTGTACCATTCAAGTTGATGCCTGTTCATTCACCTTTATGTTTATTGATTATGAACATACATTCCTAGTTATTTTGTGTGCTCGAAAGTGATGAGCGTGGATCTTTATTGTTGCAGTGACAGCTCATAATGATTCACCGTGGGTGTACAACTTTTAATGCAACTTTGTCCTGTACATGATGTTTGTGTTGCCAGTGGACTGGTGGAAGCGTGCTGCTAATGGCCCCTTGTTTTTGCCCTGTGGCACCTGAGTTTGTAATGTTTAAATTTGGATGTCAGGGTGATGGGGACTGGAAAGCCCCTGGTTCAGGAAGATGAGTCATATCTCTGGAACTGAATCTAGTCTCTGCTGGATGGCTAAAAGAGCCTGTTATACCATTTAGTGCACTTTTACCCTGGAAAACACCCACGTGGAAACACCACACTGTCATTTCACACCAAAGACACAACAATGTGGCCATTAGAGCTCTCAACACTCAAAACTGGGCTTCTGAGAGTAATTAAAGGATATGTTTGGTCGTTTTCAGCCCCCACGCTATTAGATGTGGATTCCCACCATTCATAATTGTACACAGCACAACCTAACCACTAGCCTCTGTGACAACAAACTCACCACTTTACTGCTGCTTCTTGCTGGCCTTCCAATGGAGCCTTTACTTTCAGCCTCTCAAAAACCATTAAGCAGGTCCTTTCTGAAGAGAGAAAAGTCACATAACAATCTTGAGTGTCTATTTTTGTTTGTACGCTGAATACATTTTGAGTAACTTCTTCATTACTATGTTTGGAGCTATTTTTTACACAGCTGCAGTACATCTCGACCATTCCTAGTCTTCAACTCTGTCTCCTAAAAATTACTTCCATACAGCTACACTGATTCTCAATTACATTTCCAGAGTAATATATTTTGTTGTCTAAAGTAATATATTTTGTTGCAGATTACTTTGTTTGTAACGTTTGTAACAAGATGTTACAAACAAAGAAGTTTGTAATCACTCAGGGCCCAATCTCCCACCAAAGCGGTACCAAGCGCAACGCAACTGTCTTTGCTAGTTTCCAACCAGCTCAGTTGTCCTTTTCCCATCCAGCGCCCACGCTGTGTAAAGAGCAAAGTCTCCATGTGAGCGCCCATGGGCGTGTTGCTCTTAAAATGAGCTGTGCTCAGCTGCATTGTTGCTGCGTTGCTGTCTTGAGGCAGTTAAAAGTGACTGAGCAACAAACAGCAGCTCTGAAGTCAGTGCTGCAGTTTTCTCTGCTATTTGAAGCTCATTATCAGGATAGTAATGGTGGCCTACATAGGGGGCGCCACTCTGCTTGTTCCACACACAGGGACGCTGCTTCACCTCAGGGAGCGTTGATGGAGTCCCGCTGTTGCCGTAGATGATCTGCTCGTGCACTTTTTCACCTTGTGCACAAGCAGATCTGTTGCCTTCTTATCTGGCAAATGCATGAGTATAACAGCAATCCACCAAGGTGCAAGCACACCTGGCTTTTACAGGGAATGGGAGAAGGCACTCTAATTGGTTTATTTCATTTTACAACCAAATCGCACCCATGATTACTTTAGAGACTATATACAAGCCTGTTAAACCACGTGCCTGGTGAAACAACTATTTTTTATGTCGTTAACATAGCAAAAGTGGACTTGCACACACCCTAAATGCACTTGCACCATGCTCTGCAGACCATGCGCTTAGATAGTGAAAATAGAACTCATAATCTTAAGTCCATTCTAGGAGACCTGACTTTAACCCAGGTATCCCAGATATGAGTCCACAGTTGTGTTTGTCTTTTCCAAATGTTACATGTTTTGTTATGTTACTATAAAACAGGTGGTTTTCATGCCTGAGCCTAACCTTTCTTTAACCTTGACCAAGTGGTTTTGGTGGCTAAAGTAAAGAAAATGGCTAAAATGCCATCTAACATGATATACAAGATATGTTGATTAGAAACATATTTGTGCTACATTGGAAACAAACGCAATCTGTGACAAAATACATTTCCCTTTCAGTGTAATTAAGAATGCATTTTAGTTGTATGAGAATGTAATATTTAGGAGACAGGGCTGCATTCTTCCACAGAGCAATGCTGAGGACAGTTCAGAAAGTTCTATGTAGTGTAAAGTAAGGTGTCCTCACATTGTTCAATCATACAATATCAGCACGTGTAGAAACATCTAAATTAGAAGGATGAATATTGTGTAACAGCTTGAAATGAAAATCCTGTGCTTTATACACATGAGGTGTCATGGCAGTACCTTACTGAATTTGTTAAGGGTACCCCAAAAGTTATTAGTTTCTCTAATGATGTCAAAGCCTGAAGGATAAGCTGATGTATTGAAGACGTCCCAGGAAATTTATGCTCCTGATATACCAGTTCTCATGAAAGATTTATTTATGACTGTAATACATGGATTATTCCAAACAACTACTACTATTTGAGGAAAAGTTGCAAACTTAGCACAATATTCAAGCTTGTTCATAAAACCAGTACAGTTTCACTCAAAGTTTTGAAAGAAAAAAGTTAGATAGATTCAAATCAACAATACATTAACATATGATTGGTGATACAATACCAAATAAACTTCCACATTTATTGATTCATTTTCATTTTTTCCATTTTTTATTTTTATTTTTTTATTTTTATTTTTATTCCAACATCTCCAGACACCTTTTGTTTTTTCCCCAACCATTTAGAGCACCTTTAGAACAATTTCTGATATGAACTTAACAAAGGCTAAATTGATGGCTTTACGCAAAGAACTGGCCAAAAAAGAGAATGGAATAATTAAATAATGAATGGCCATCTGCCTGGGATAAAATGAGCAAATTAGTTTTTTAAGGAACAAAGTAGTATTGTCTGTTAA